>JARJDS010009247.1:0-17230 GCA_030264155.1 Atheta pasadenae | reverse complement strand
GCAATTTGAGGCATTTCAATGGCACTAGTGGAAATGAAAAAGCACCCGCGTCAGTCAATGACAAACCTCCGCCATTAAAGTGTATGCCATTTCAATGCCCAGTGGAAACCCGGCATTACTTATATGTTAAATGCCATTCATATTTATTTCTATTCGTCTGTTCGTATTTTCTCAAATAGTTAAGTTATTTAAAATATATAGTAGGTATTTTGGTAAGTGAAGACGTTTAAATGTTTTGTTTTTATTAATAAATAGTAATTTGTAAAACAAATGCTTATGCTTCTAAACTTTTATGACGAGTGAAACATTAAAACGTGTTAATAATTAGTTTTAGTAACGTATCGAAGAAAACGTCGTTTAAAATACAATCTTTAACGAGAAATATTTCAAAATTTTAATGAAATTTGTATTAAGTTATTTTATTTTTTTAGTATAAATGAGCGTAGTATTCATCTGCTTTTGTTTCTTTTCGAAATAGTGAAAACACTTAGCAATATTCTTTAATTGGTTGTTATTTTCGTAGTTTTTTCATTTCTGCTTTAATCGAAATGTTTTTAATTTAGAGATTTTCTCTGTGTTTGTAAATCGATGTGTTTGATACTATTAGTATTGTTTTTTGAAATTTCTTTTTAAATTCAATGGAAACGTCGAAAATATTTAGAAACTAGTTTTGACAAAAATAACAATCTAATCTGTTGTTCTTCTTACCGGAAGCAAAAATGAAGTGAAATTCTTATTCTTTACTAAAAATCATTTTAATTAGTAAGTAGTTATTAGGTTTTTCCTATTATCCTAACAAAAAAATTGCGAAATTAGCTTTAGATGTCAAATTATTCAAACCATACAAAGGATAGTTTTTATTTTTATCTAACTTTATCGGGTAATTCTATTTACAGTTTATGTTACTTAAAGTTTTAATGAATAGCACATTTCTAAATGTTCGGTTACATTAGTGGTAAATCACCATATTTACTCAGCTTTAACTCAAACAATATATAAGCAATTAAGCACTTAATTTAAATATGTAATCAAGATTTTAGTTTTATCTCCTAAAACAGGAATTTTGTTACAATTGATAATACACAATTAAATCAATGCAATTATGAAAACACAAGCTTTCAAAGTATACTTCTGGTTCATTGAAAATTTTATTCTTTTTAATTTTTATATTAGGTCTTGATATTAATGGGGGTTGTTTTATGGGGTCTTTTTTTCATGTAGTTCCAAACCTGCTCGAAACATAAAAACATTTGCCAAATTCACGTTTTAACCAAACATTGCTTTTATTTCTTTGACAAGTATGACTTCGGGAGACTCCAATTATATTTGTTTTTATCATCACAAAATCACTTTTTCAATTAGAAGTTATAACTTTTTTGGAAGTTTGTGTGTTTGTAGATATGTTCCGTATAGGCTCCGAAACGCCTGAACCGATCGTCATGAAATTTTCAGAAAGTCAAATGAATATATATATTTTATCTGGATTGAATCAAAAACTGGTAGTATTAATATAAATTGTAATTATTAGTTTTTTGAAAGACATTTTCAAACATTGCTCTCGGGAACAAAAAACACAACCAAACGAAACCATCAAACCCACACCTTAAATATATCACTTTCAAGAAACCATTAGTATATTAACTACATTTGCAATTAACAAAAATGTTAATATTTGCACTTATTATCTGTTCTAAATTATTTTAAATCAAAACTAGATTAAAATACTGTATAATACCTTCAAAATTATAAACAAAAGAAAATCAAGTTCTATATTACAAAAGTAATATCACATATCACTTAATAGGGTTATTTATATGATTATATGATTAAGTATTGGAATAATCTAATTTTTGTTTTAATTAATCAAATGGAATTCCAAATGATAAACTATTTATATAACGTATGAACAACAACTACAATGCACTGTACTAAACACTAAATAACGAAACATTGTTATTGTGTTGTGAATATTGCGAATAATACGAATACTTAGAATTAAAATTAATTACCAATTAGCGCAGGTCGTTTCACGCTTTCACACCTGTGCATAACAAAGCAACTAAGTCGCATCAGATCGAATCGCACGTCAAAAAAAAATTATAAGTTTTTGCCACGCCAAGCGTTATTTTCCATTAACATCGACTCATCCACAATCCACAATAAGTAATAATGTTTTGGGAAGTCTTAGAAGTGGCAGTTTCAGTACTTGCAAGTGCTGGTAATTTATTAAGCCTAGATTACTTCGACTTAGACTTCACTTTTGTTATACTTTGACAGCTAAAATAGGTTGACTTGAACTCAAGAATTTTCACAAGAGGTTTCACAATTTTGTATTTGTTTTATTTTGTTTTAAAAACAAACATTTTCGCTTAGTCATATTCAAAATTTATGTTGAATAAGTGTCAATACTCAAAAGTTAAAATTTAATGCAAAACCCACATGCGTTACATGCATTACAAATACAACACAACAATGCAATTGTTTTTGTTTGTTTTAGGTTATACATAAAACATGATTCTGTTGTTTTCTGTGACGTTATATGCTGCAACATTAATGTTGCTTGTTCATGTGTTCGTTCATTTACAGTTAGTTTTAGTTCGTTTTACGCCTCGTTTGTGACCAAAACGTCGTCAGCCATCGGCGGTTGAGAGTCTCCAACGTTACATGGCGGTGGAATTGTTGAATGTGCAACTATCCCCGCTCTCCTTGAACGTTCATTAACGTGAATTAATTGTTTAAATTTACATTTATTTTTCTGTTTTTCCGTCCAATTGGTATGTGTGTACTTTGGTGTATGATGTGTTGCCTAACGTTAAACCAGACTTGATACATTTTAGAAGTTTAGTTTATTGTCATTAGAGGGCGCCGGCGGTTTTATTTTGTGTTGTAATAGGACTTTATACGTGTAGGAGTAACGTTTTGTGAACTTTGAGTTGATGTGCTCGTAAAACGAAAAGCATTGATTTGCCATAAATGGTATAAATAGAAATGAATATTGCTGCTTGAAAGTTTGTAAGCTGGTAATGCGGTCATCTTTTATGAGTACAACACAAGAATTTTCATTTTTACAGACTGTTCTTTTGCATTCAATTGTTTGTTTTGTCTAAAACATAATTTAATATTGGGGGTTTGAACGTTTTACGTAAACGTGTAATAATTAATACTTACAGTGATAAGTTTAATTTTGTTTTTTGGATATGTTAGTAACTGCCGCAAATATGACCAGGTGTGGGTGTGGTTATGTTGGTTGATAACAAACAATTGCAATTTGCGTGAATTTTGCGTATGAGACCAGTCTAGTCTGCCGGGTGTTGATTGTTGGGCGAAAACATTTGAATCGTTTGGTTGCTGTGTTCGTCGCTGGCTTCATTCGAGTTTCCTCGGAGTCGACACATCGCTCCGTTCACAGGTGGCTCACAGAGCACATGCGCCGGCGCGCCGCACTACGCGTCAGCCATCTTGCCAAACGACCGGCTCGCCCAGTTGATTGTCGTCGCGCCGACCGAAAACGCTGTTTGTGCATTCGCATCGCCGAGAAATTCGCCGAATTTACCCTCAAAAGGCGCGCGTTCAACCGCACCAAATCGGCAGTTAACCACCAAACACGTTAGTTTCCATCGGTAGTTTTTAGGAGTTAGGTGTGATACACGTTAGTGAGGGATACGGTTTTGGAGTTTTCGCCAGCGCACGCACAGGCACACACATCATCATGACGACGAACATCGGCCAAGGGGGCTCTTTGCTGGATGTGCTCAAGAAGAAGATGCGTCAGACCAAGGAGGAAATGGAGCGGTACAAGGACGAGTGTGAGGAGTATAACAAGCGTTTGCAGCTTGAAGTTATGAAACGCGAAGAAGTAAGTTTTAAGTTTTGATACGATGATGAATCATCGAATCGGTGGTCGTCGTGTCGCGCCAGCGCCCGAATTATTTATTAGGGTAATAGTAATACCCTACCCGCCAATAAATAGTAAAGTACACACATTTTAAGTTAACAAGATGGTTTGGTAAGTGTGCGTCAAAACGTTAGGTTGGTTGCTTGCAATTTACGAGAATTCAGTTTTAAAACGTGGTCGAAGTGTTCTGTGGTGTGGTCGAGCTCACGTTGTTCCACGATCGCCAAGTCCGCATGAGTCCACTCCAACAGACCGAGGTGGATGTGATGTATAAACTGTAATAAAAATTACATTCACGGGCTTTAGTTGACGGGCGGAAAGCGGAAAGTCTGCTACTCTGTTGCATGTCACGCCCGGTGCCACTACACACCGAACACAAAACATACAGAAAGGCCTCACAAGTCTAAAATATTCGAAAAACAAATGCCTAACAACGTTAAACTCAATGTTAACGCGTTAAAACGCGTTTATAGTGTGTAAAATCTCGTAAAAACTGTAGTTATGGAAGAAAATGATCAAAAACAAGGTTATGGTGTTTTTTTTCTAGACTGAATTAAGTTTACATTGTTTGGTCTACAAGACTAGATGGTATCTATTTTTTACCTTGAAAATCCTTCAAATCATGTTAAATTATCACAAACTTCCCAAGTAAAAAATTGCAAATTTTTAGGTTATAACAAACATTTATTCTGGGCTCGTATAAAATTTCATGAAGTATCCAAGTTTGGATTCAGAAACAACAACTTTAGTTAAAAACAAACACCTGATAGGAAGATTTAAGTCCATAACTTTAGTCTTAGATTAATTTCAAGTAATTTATCAACACTTTTCACCCAAAGTGCATTAGGAAGTTGAACATTGAAACGTAAAACCTCTTAAAATCTCATTTAAAATTCCAACTGTTGGTCTTATTCAAGTCATTACATATGCAATTGACCTTTACTTATAATTCTAGTCGCGTGTTGCGTATCACGATCACCACACGTCTGTATGCAGACACATAAACTTAAATTTAAATTCCTTTTAGAATTCGGATGACAAATCCAGAAACTGTTTGTGGCAATGAAACAAACCTAACCTTCAAAAACGCCGTACACGTTACGAGTTGTGCTGTAACAGCAATCAAGTAAAGTTAAAAATGCTCTGAAAATATCCGGTGATTTCATACTCATATTTGTTTGAGGATAATATGCGGCATATCAAACAATTTCGAGCGATAAATACATTGATAACACGATATCATGTGATATCATGTCATATTCTGAATTGGGTTGTTTCCAAGTTATCAATCTAGGATATTAATATGGAGTTATTAAAATCCAATTGGAATTGCATTATAATATATAATGAATAACAAAATGTTTTGTTGGTTGATTTTGTTTGAATTGTATAATTGTGTATAATGAATGAAAGCGGAAGGAAGCATGGTCACAAGCGAAACATCCGTTCAAACTGTTTTCATGCGTCCAAAGCAGAAAAAAATATTAAACACATTGTGGTGAATATTGATCATGAACATCTGAGTATAATAAAGCTTAGCGAATTTAACGAACTGAACACTAGGGCAATGCTAGAAGGCATTAGACTGAACTAAACATTTCAATTGCAGTTGTAATTAGAGTTGCAAATAAGTAAAATACATCAATGCAAGTCAAGTTCATGATTTGTGTGTAGGGTCATAGTTTTAGTTGTTTGCGAGTGTGAGTAAGTGAACGTATGCGTGCTTGTTAGTTTGCTTTCAATTTAATTTTCTTTATTTTTTGGACGTGGGTGTGCACCGTATGCATGTGATATGTTGTACGTTGTACTTACGTCCACTGTACAGAGTAAAATGTGGCAGGGAGTTTACTATGATTGTTAAATCATCGTCATGTTGAATGGGATATGTACTTGTCTATGGCATTTTATACGTTATGCAAGAATGCGTCGCAGTTTACAATTTGTATGTTCAGTAAAAGTTGGTTGGGAAGTGTTTGAAATATTGTACTATTGGAGACACATGTGTTAGACAATATAAATATTTAATAGCATTAGTCAGGTAACATTACAACACCTGTAAAAGGGTGGTATTGGAATAAAGGGAATTAAGGAAAGTGGTAGTAACGCTAATTGTGCGTGAAATCGACATTTGGATATAAAATTTGTTAGGTTATTTTAAAATAATGTTGAGTTATTATCTTGAATAATGTTATTTATATGTGAAACAAATGTTGTATCCTAAAATTTGTTAGGTAGGTTAGGTATTTTTTAAAGTAATTATTTTCGGTAATTTAGAGTTTAGAGGTGGTTTGGAAATTTTTACAAAACTTCAAACCAAATCGATAAGTTTCGCGGAAAAAATTAAAATGGTTCTAGAGAACTTAATTTTGCTAGATCGTCGGATTGCCAAACACAATAGAATGGAATATCAGATATCTGACCCGATGATATTCTTTGGTGTACTTATTTCTTATTAGTTTCTTTATGAAAAATATCATTTGTTTTCATTTTAGTACAATTTAAGAATATGTATTATAAAATCAGATGGACACAACTCATAAAAATTCTTAATTTAATTAAGTTTTTAATTAAGATTTCAGGTACTGTGGCAAATCAACCAATTTGACACAGTCCTCATATTGTTAATTTGCAATCAAAACGCGTTATGTTTATTATAAGCACATGTCTTAACGTTTTAATTGAACTTCATCTCAATTAATGAAAAGGTTCTTATAACTGTGAATATTTTTCTATTCAATCACTTTTTAATCACCAAAACAATTTTGAAAAACTATTCACGACACAATATTTGAATTCTTTTATTACGTAACAAACTCAAAGTCTTACAGTGTATAGTACAATTAATAATAATATTTAATAATCAAGTATTCAAAGTATTTTTTGCATGATTAAATACACACAATTTGCGTAAATAAATAGTGCGTTGTAGCAACAATTTACCTCACAAGCTTCCGATGACTTATGCTTTAATACGTTAGCGCTTAAAACTCTTCGATAAATGATAAACGATGACTAATTGTATGTAGTCTGGTATTTTACCTTTTAAGGCAACATATTCAGACTGTGTGTATTTGAAATTCCAACAAGTCTAACCAACGAACAATTCTATTCTTATATTCTTATTTCCTTTGATTCGTTCCACTTTATTGTGTCGCATTCTCTTCTAAAAACGATAAACTGAATAAAGTTATAGAAACTGTTGAATTGCATTTATTTGTATTGTATTTAACTAAACAAAAAAAAATTGACAACTCGGTACAATAACAACAAATTTGTGGTTTTTGTGTAGTTGACTAAGTTAATTTATATTAAATGGTTGAACAAAATTGCTTGTTGTGGTTAGTAATACGTCACTGTTTATTTATTTTAAAGAGTTTACACAGTTAACCATTTTAGGAAAACACGCCACAAAATAAAAACCACAAAAAATTAGGACATTACGAAAGTGTGATGATGACAATCACAATAATGAGTCATACAGAAAGTAAGAAAAAATGTTTTTTGGTCTACAAATTGTATCAGTACCTATATATTATAGTAAGTAGTATTTTGGCCGTGACAAACTAAAGTTTGTGATCTTGACTTTACTCTGTAGACTTGCCCGGAGTTTGACCAAAAAGCTATTGGAAATTTACCGTAAACCCACTGGATGTTGGTTGGTAGACTGGTACTGGTCACTAGCTACTACTGACTCACGTGAACTCGTCTTCGTTTGCGACTCAGGAACAACACACACTAAACAACTTTACTTTAACTTTAGTCTGTAGACTCTCTAGGCACCATCTTTAAGTTTAAGTGTGTTTGTTAAATATCTGTAGGTTTTTATATGAAAAAAATAACAACACAGAGTCGCATATTCAACGTTTGCAAACGTATGGATAGATGCAAAGTTTGTTAAACTTTGGTTATAGTTATCGCTCTATGCATGATGCTTAATGTTTGTGTTTGTCTGTAAAAAACTCGTTACTCAACGTTCAACGTGTTATTGCTTGCGTTAATAAGCGATAACACCTAATACGACAAAGACCGAAGACATACCTTGGGTTGAGTTAGGGAACTGATACTGCTCATGCATGACTTAAACTTCAACATAAACATAGCAACCGTTAAAACGAAGAAATTAACGTGTAAAGATAGTAAAGTAAAGACTCAAGACTAAGACGACCTTGTAAGGTTGCACTCACGCTTACGATCATTTACTAGTTGTAGTTTAAGTCTTAAATTACAAAAATAAAACAGTACTGTTAAGTTTAAAATTACAAAATTTAGGAACATTAGGTTTTATAGCTAAATAAAAAATAAGAAAGTATTGATGAAACTAATAATTTTTTTCTGTTATTTCCAGGCTGAGTCCGAAGTTGCCGCCCTCAACCGTCGTATCCAACTCTTGGAGGAAGACTTGGAGCGCTCTGAGGAGCGTTTGGCCACCGCCACCGCTAAGTTGGCTGAAGCCTCCCAGGCCGCCGATGAGAGCGAACGGTCAGTTTTTATACACTTTGGCTTAAACGTGTATAAAATACTTAACGCACGAAACTATTGTTTCGTGTGTTTATGTTTTCGAGGCTTAATTAAGCAATTAATTAGTTATCAATTAGTTATTTTATTTTTTCACATTTTAACAGTCTTACTCTCGGTTAGGTTACATAAACCGTGCGATGACACTCGATGACCTAAATTTTTCTAACAGCTTAAGTCGATACAAGGCAAGTGATTGAACTGCTAAATGAAAACATTGCTTGAGTTTTGTATAGACCAAATAGAGAATGGACGATTAAGCATTCATTGCATCGCGAATGCATTGGTATACAAATCGTATTGATTAAAGTTCAATTTAGTTCAGTTTAATTGTTTATTACATAAGGGGATACTCTACTCTAGCACAATAATTTTTTGGAGTTAATTTTTCATTTTGTTCTTTTTGAGCACAAGTCAAAATCTATAAGAAAATTTTAATGTTTTTTTTTAAATTTAAATGTAAAGAGTCTCCTTAATTTATTATTTTAAAAAATGTTTTCTATTAGCGCGTGCATCATTTTAATTCAAATCATAAATCACTGAAATAAATCAAAATCACATTTGTATTGCATTGAATTACTTTTAATTGAAATGTAATCAAAAGGTTATGGCGTGTCATCGCATCGAATTGACTTTCAAAGAATAATTTTCACGATTTCTCAATATTTTATTTTTAAAACGGACATTTTACGATTTATTATATATCTAGGATACGCAAAGCATTAGAAAATAGGACTAACATGGAGGACGATCGAGTGGCACTCTTGGAGACCCAGCTAGCACAGGCTAAACTAATTGCCGAGGAGGCCGATAAAAAATACGAAGAGGTATACACAAACCCAACAAATTTTTCTTTCAATGGTTCAAAGCAGGTTAGGTTGTTAGGACTAAGAATTTGATGTTCTTGTAGGGTTGTTAGGAGTTATTATTTTCAGGAATTTTTTTCAACAACAACATTCCGGACCTTTATGATGAGACGACGATGAATTTTATTTTTGTATTGTTGAGAAGCAAAAATTTGCAAGAAACAAGGTCACTATACGCATACGCATTGTGTATAGTAAAACAATTGCGTTTACGTTTTGTTAAATTCTTATCGTATTACTCATAACTTTATACTGCATACTGCGTACATTTTTGCGGTTATTTCGCGGAATGTGAGTAAATGACTATGTAAATTTTTCGGTTGATCAACATACAAAAAATGTGTTAATGGTCAATAGAAATTAGTGCAATTCATTTTGATTTATTGCATTATTTTTTATTGAAATGTAAGGTTAAGTTTCGATTTTTGCGTACAAGAAATGTTATGTAAACTTGTTTCTTCCTTCAATTGTCTAGTGCCCGCAAGGTTCTTGAGAACCGCGCCTTGGCCGATGAAGAGCGCATGGACGCTCTGGAAAACCAGCTGAAGGAGGCCCGTTTCCTCGCTGAGGAAGCCGACAAAAAATACGATGAGGTCCAGACTTAGCGTTGTTTACTTAATACTCGTTTGTTTACCACATGCTACTATACTACTATTCGTTTTTGTTACCTTGTTTTCGATATACCTGAGAGTGGTGTACACACTAATCGTTTGCGGATGGGATTAATACTCAAAACCCACGCAAAAAGCAAAAGCTGCTACCAAAAAAGCAATAATGAAAATATGTACATTTTGTACATAAATTTATTTCATTGATTAAAAAAAAATTGCGATTGTTTCATTTGTTGTTCACTTATTGCAATGAAATAAAATCTAAAATAAAGTGACGGGTTGATAAGAGATTTAATTTAAACCGCGACGTTACCGATACTTATAAACCGATTTAAAACGACGTTTTAAATGTTTTTAATATTAAAATGTTTAAAACGAAATCACGATATTAAAACTATTTAATTACATTTATAAAAATCTTGATATATATAGAGGAATATATATTTCGGGAAGACTTTATTAGTATTAAATTAAATAACTAAATAATATATCAAGACATTAATTAATTAATATAATTATGTAAATTTTTTTGTTACTAATTGCATAGATTGTGTTACGTAACCGTGCAATTTTTGTACATCGTATTAACTGTTAGGTAGTTGAAAAAGTTTAATTATTAAACTGTTTTTTTGTTGTTACATTTCTGTTTAAAATATTTAAAGAATCAATCATTACTCATTATATTTGGATGATTAAATATATCAGAGATATATCTTTGTTATAGTGCTGATTATGAACTATAACTATAAATAAATACGGTGCCTTTTAAAAGCCTTAAACTTGATATGGAATTATGTATGAAATAAAACAACGCGAGTGCATTAATAATTGAATTAAATGATATTACCTAAACATAAAATAAAAAACAACTTCGGCGACTTTAAAAATCTCATCCACAATTCTACAACGGCGACATTAAACATAAGTATGTTTATAAGTAACGTAATAATTTTATATTAGAATATATTGGCAATATAACGGTATATACAGGGCGTTTCATAAGTAAGGATATAATTATAAATTAAATTTTACGTAAAACTAGACAGTAAAAACAATATAAGTTAAAAATTAATATTTGTCATGAAAACTTTTTATTATTTTATAGTATAAACAGTTTTACGTAAAACTGTTTAATTTTCTTTTGCCAAAAAAGGTTTTCCTCGCAAATATTACACAGAACCGATATTGTTTTTTTTTATAATTTAAAAGTTAATTGTATCCAAGCTTATACAACGTTCTGTATAATTTAAGAAAATAAACTATTTAAATAAACACATGAAACGTACAAAAAAAGAAAACAGGTTACAATTACAAAAAGTATTAATCGACGACGAATAACATAACAACGCATGTGCGTGCGATTACCATTTGTGTTCATGTTTTAATTAATTACTCAATTAATTAATGTTTTCTTTCAGTTTTTGACGGATTAACATTTGTGGTTTTGTACTAGCTCTAAAATTAATCATACTTTGTTTACGATTGGCAGATAGTTCAGTGTCTTTTATACTTACCAAAAAGCTAATTAATCATTAATTAATTTTATACATAACCTGAGTTTTAATATTAATTGACTTAACATTAAGTGTAGTATCAACAAAATTTAATGTAAAGCTGATTTTTATTCATAATTTACAACTTAAAATAATGAGTTACGATTTATTAGACAAATTTTACCAAAATAACTTGAAGTAACAAATAACGGTATAAAATATTTTACGATTGATAGAAATCAATTTCGTGGCGTTTATATTTTTAATAAGAATAGGAAAGTTTTTGTATAAAAATCAGCATACATTATATTTACGCGTGTTTTCACGCATAAATTAATTGAAGTAAATTAAAAATTAAATAAACCAATTGCTTAGGTCGCCCGTAAATTGGCCATGGTTGAGGCTGATTTGGAAAGAGCAGAAGAACGCGCCGAAGCCGGTGAAAAGTATGTTTCGTATTTTCGAATATATTGCTGCTCGGCATGCGTTTTGTTTTACAAATTGCGTTGTTGTTTATTACGTTTTTAATTATTATACAGTGATTTTTAGTTATAAGTTAACCGTTTTTCTTGATGTTTTGTATAAGATTTTATTAGCTAATTACGTTATTTTTTTCAAATGTTTATTAACTTCAAAGATAATTTAATTAACCTAAAATTACACTCAAAAAGTTTTTAATTTGAGGTTAATTGAAATTATTTCAGGTTAATTTTTTCGATGTGATTTTAATGATTGTGTTTTAATTTTAATGTGTTGTGTTTTGTAATTTTTATTAATCGCTTGTTTTTATTTTTATTTTTGCACGATTTTTGAAAACATCGAAAACGCTAGGTTGCCCGTAAATTGGTGCTAATGGAGGGTGATTTAGAAAGGGCAGAAGAACGTGCCGAACTTAGTGACAGGTTGGTGCTTGTTGCATGTGTTTTTTTATTTTATTTCATTTAAAGCATGTGAGTTATTTTAATGTGAGCAACTTATATTTATGTATTTATTTAACTTTTTTTTATTTATATGTGATTGTAATTTACAGCAAGATCGTAGAACTTGAGGAAGAACTCCGCGTCGTCGGTAACAACCTCAAATCCCTTGAAGTTTCTGAAGAAAAGGTAAAATTTTGTTTCTATTACATAATATCGGTTATATTATCAAAAAATGTTTTTTGAAAAATAATATCCAAAAAAGGATTTATTGATTTTTAAAACAATTTTTTTTATTACAAAAAAGAAATTAACGTAAAATATCAAATTAGTAACATAACTGATAAAATCAGTATGTGACTTTAATTCTCTTGTTATTTTTAATGAACTAGTAATTACTTCACGCGAGTAATTGTTTTATTTTTAAGATAAAGTCAAACAATTACTTGAATTTCCTGAGAACTTAATAATTATTTTTTAATTGATAATTTGATTTGTTTATGCATCTACACCAAGAACTTGAAATTGTTTATTTTATGTTACACCATTATTTATTATATCATTTTTTTTCAATTGTTTTTAAATTTACAATAGGCCAACCAACGCGAGGAAGAATACAAGAACCAAATCAAGAACCTTACCACTCGTCTAAAGGAGGTACTTAGATCGCGTTAAAGCGACTAACTAACCATCCTTTCCTCGATTTTGGTTTTATATTGTTGTTAATGTCGATTGATAAGTTGATCATAGTTTTCAGCTGCTTTAATTAACGTCAACAACTGCAACTAATGTGTTTTTTTGTTGTTGTGTATTAATTACTAATAGTCAACGATACGAGAGGAGGAATATTCAGCTAGTATTAAAACCCTGAGTGGCCAACTTCGAGAGGTAATTTTCGAACAAATCAACGAAAATATGCAACCTGCAAATCCTGTACCATTTTAATTTTAGTTATTTAACAAAGGACACCACAGATTATTTTTTTGGAGACATCAAAAATATTCAATGCTACACCGTTGGTAGCGGTTATTTGTTTAATCATTTAGTACAAGTAACACTTGCATGATGTTTGTTTTATGTTTTTATTTAGGCATCCGCCACGAGAGACTCTAATGAAGATAAGATTAAAGTTATGGCTGACAAATTACGCGAAGTAAGTTTCATTAATAACAATAACATGTTAGAAAGGTGGCGGGTTATTATAAACTTATGTTACCAACCGTTTAAGGTTATGATTGTGGTTGGAGAATATTATAAAACATGTTTAGCTTTGTTTTGCGATCTTTAGAGACGCTGATATCAATCCGACCAGGATTCTAACCTCACTATTGAATTTTTTTCTTTATTCTATCCAGTAAAACACTTCAATTTCACTATAAAAATAGTACACTTATCACAATTCACTGGTTGTTATTTATATTTTAGTAAAGTTTAATGTATCACTTATAAAATCTCAATAATAACTTTTTTGAAGTTGTTCATTGTGAAATTGAGATTTTAAAGTGATTGTAGCAGTAGTTACTCCTAAGCTTTGCAATATTATTTGTATTTGTCAGTATCTTATCAAAAACTGGGTGGTTGGGTAATGTTTTTGTAAGTATTATGTGTTTTGTGAGTTTTCTGCTTGTTTGTAATCCTTACAAAATCCGTAAATTACATAACCTAGTTTGAGTTTTATTATTCCTATTAATATAATTAAATTAACTTAATAAAAGTCGAATTGATTATTCACTTTTCACAGTATTCATACGTTATGTAAGTTTACATTAAAAGTGAATAATTATTTGACTTATTTTATATATTACATTGGGTTAATACATAATTAATAATTTTAGGCTGAAGCCCGCGCTGAATTCGCCGAACGTTCCGTTCAAAAGCTCCAGAAGGAGGTCGACAGGCTCGAAGGTATTTATTTGTTTTTTTTTATCCAACACTCAAAAAAATCAATTTGATGACAGGTTTTATCAACATCTGATTTAGAGTACTGAACAACCGTGTTTTAATTTCTTAATTCTACTAAATGCGTTTTGTTGTTGATTTTTATTTAATTTAATTATGTTTGCTTGCTTTAACTTAACACAATTCACCCACTTACAATTCCAGATGACCTCGTAGGAGAAAAACAGAAGAGCAAATTGTTAGAGGACGAAATGGAAGCCACTATGAACGACATTGCGAACATGTAGATTTGTAGACGCGGATGATTGCGTTCAAAAATCGCAATGCAATCATTACTCTGCGTAAAAAACTATCGCAAAACAATAACATTCAATCAATTATGCTAGATACGAATGACAACAAAACACGATCACGAAAATATTTCCAACAGAAAAAAGAGATTGTTTACGTTTATTTTTATTTTATATTCACGCGTGTTCGTTTCAAGTCGCGTTCGTTGTTTTTTCGTTTTGAAGAAATGAAGAAATCGAGGCAAAACATTGTATTTCTCTCTCTCTTAAGTGCAGCCCTAATTAATTATTAAGCTAATTAAGCGAAAGCAAAACATTCAGGGCTATTTATATCTGCAGTTATTTATTATATTATTACGAAACAAAAAAAGATTCATAGACACGAACATTAATTTAAACAAAACAAAAAGTTATTTAACGAGTAGGTGCTTGAGCTTTTTTCCAAAAAAACCAAACGTTTCGTGAGATGTTTATTTGATTGACATTCTTGTAAACTTTTGCACTCGATCGAAATATGGATCACCACTGCCATAATAATTGATGAATAATACATTCCGCAGCTGCTGATTGGTTTCTGGGGACCAAAGCTTTTACATTTCGTTTTCATTATTACTATAGATAGTCGAACATAACCTATCTAAGCGGAGCTAAAGTGTAATAAATTGAGTTGTTTATTAATTTCGTTTTCACTTTGGATGGTAAAGTAAAATAATTTGTAAATTATGTTGGCAATAAAAATTAAACGGCTTTCTACGAAATATTCAAAACATTACGAAACAATTTTTATCAAACAATGCATAAAACAATTGCGTTCATAATCAGCATTTAACGAGTATTGAATTTAAAATTAATTTTCTTACTGTCGCAAGACACGACTATCAAAGAAGTAAAGTTAAAGTAAAAGATAGAGGAAAATATAGTCCTGTTTATATTTTATATAATTATTATTTCTAATTTCTATATTATGTATTTTTAGCCTAAAGAAATTACTATACTAATTATGGTTACATTATAAAGATGATTTTAATAGCCATTTGTCACCACAGTTATTTCATTCGCAACAATTAGTTCATAACGCAAATGATTTGATTTTGCATGATTTTATTTGTTTGGTTGTTTTTTTTTTTGGTTTTGAGTTTCGTGTGGGTGTTGTTAGTTTGCAACATACGAACACGTTATATAAATTTTCAGACGACCTTGTCGCCGAAAAGGAGCGCTACAAGGAGATTGGAGACGATTTGGACACTGCCTTCGTCGAACTCATCTTGTAAATTGCACCTTTCGCCCTCTTCAACAGCGCCTGTTCAATCAAAATTTATTTATTGTATTACTTGTGTATATAAAATCGCGTTTTACGCATGCACCACGTTTTCAGCACGACTCGACAACTTTATCTACTTAGAAAGAATAACGATACCAACAACGTTATCAATTTTATCATCAGATAAATCTAAATATAATGCAATGAAATATTATATTTTACATTAATTCTTATTTGTATTTGTGTTACAATTATAATAATTTATTACAACGTGTATGACACATGCACCCAAATAATAACTATCACTAAGTAGCTGTTATATTCTGTTTTATTTATTCTTTACATCATCAATCCTTAGTTGCTTATTTATTTTCAGTTTTATTATTATTTTGGTAAGTTTTCTGTTTCGTTCAATTTCATATAACCTCCAAACTGTATCTGTATGATTGGTTGCATAGATAATTAACTTATAACCTTTGTAACGTTTGTAACTTTATGGTGTGTTGTCATAAAAGTAATATACTAACGAACTAACAATTTATTGTTGTTTTTAGACGATTTGCTACAAGAAAAAAACAACTACAAAGCAATTGCCGATGAGATGAACCAAACAATGGCTGATTTGGCTGGTTACTAACAATTTCGCTAACAAATTGTGATTTGTTTCGATTGAGTTTTGAATGCAAATCTAATGGAATCAAATGGGAAACCACACATTGTGGGTGTTTTGACAAACGAAAATAACTCCATAATTATAATTAAGATTAGATTTTTATGCCTTTTGTGTGTGGGGATGGCGCAAACAGCGGATAACAAGCGAATTGTTTAACTGTATTTACCTAACACTGCCGATTAATGATTCCGTGAGCTTATTGCCTCTATTTGTCGCTTTAGTTATTAAGTTTCAGCATTGACATTGCATTAAAATGCAATGCAATGTACGTTATTACATCATTAAATCATCACCGTAATTTTAATTTAAATATTTAACAATGTTTCATTGCATTTTACTGTTGATGTAGTTAAAGTTGCATACATTTTGTACTATAAGATTTTTCATAAGACGTCTAAGGAACAAAAAATGTAATATGAAAATTATCAATTATCGCTCATTATCACACTGAAAATAATAAATATTTCAATTGTGCTTCATTTTTTTGTATACTTGTATTTTTTTGTTTAAAGAATACTTTGGACTTTTAGAGTCAGTGCAAATTTTCTAGGGCGGCAAAATTTAGAAAGGAAGAAAACAAAGATATGTTAACAATGTAATGTTTAACATATGCTAGTTAATATTTATTTGCAGGAATGGGAAATGGCCTAGTGGGTAAGAATTCGCTTGTTGAGCCGAACGTCTACGGTTCGCTTCCAGCTTGGTGTTTCTTTTTTTCTTAAGTAAGAAGCATTACTTAATGCTTAGTTAAAATTGAATTAGGAATTGAAAAATATTCTAAGTCCAAGTGCCCGAACTTAAAAATTAAAA
>JARJDS010009246.1:0-44315 GCA_030264155.1 Atheta pasadenae | reverse complement strand
GAAAGTGAAGTAAGTGAATATTTATTGTACGGGCAAGAAAATCGTGTTACAGTAGCCTGTGACAATACGTTGTTACCAACGACGGTACCCCAAGGGACAGTTCAACAAGTCAACACGTATGTTAATTGCTATACTGCTGATATCTTTAATCAAAGTAACAATCTTGTTTTACCTATTATTTTAGTGATACTGGAAAGAAATATATACAGACTTACACCTTTGATTTCTTTAATTACGCTGGTATCCATCGTTCAGTGCATCTTTACACCACACCTCAACAGTTTATTGAAGATGTTACTGTGATTACCAGCATTCACGAAGATGGCGAGACTGGATTAGTGAATTATAGTATCAGTAGTAATTCTGATAGTGCGTTGCGCTTAACATTGTATGATCGGAATGGGCAAGCTGTTGCTTCTGAAGTAGCTTCAACAAATGTAGAAGGTGTGTTGACGGTACCCAATGCCAAATTCTGGTGGCCATATTTAATGGACCCAGAACCCGGGTATCTGTATACGCTTGAAGTGGAACTGTGGAATGATGCCAGTAATGAAATTGCTGATGTGTATCGGTTGAAGATTGGGATTCGGGAAATCACGTGGAGCAACACATCTTTGTTCATAAACTCCAAACCGGTATACCTGCACGGGTTTGGAAAACATGAAGACTCTGATATTCGGGGTAAAGGTTTGGATTTTCCGCTGATCATAAAAGATTTCAATTTGATCAAATGGGTTGGTGGGAATACCTTTCGGACATCTCACTACCCATATGCGGAGGAGATTATGGATTTAGCTGACGAAAATGGTATAATGGTTGTGGATGAATGCCCCAGCGTTGATACAGAGTAAGTTACTTTCTAACACCAATCTTCAATTAATTGTTAATTGGTTTGTTTGCAGCGGATTTTCTTCAACTTTGTTAGAAAAGCACAAAAGTTCTCTCACACAACTGATCAAAAGAGACAAAAACCATCCTAGTGTTATTGCTTGGTCTATTGCCAATGAACCAAGGACCCAAACTAAAGCAGCTGGGGAATACTTTGGTAAAGTAGCTAACCATACAAGACAATTAGATCCCAGACGACCTGTTACTTTGGCAGTCGCTCGGGGTGTTAGTGAAGACCAATCTGTACGTTACTAAAAAAATAGATGATAAATGAAAACTATACGTGGATTCTTTATAATTCCAGGGGGAGCATATGGATTTCATTAGTTTCAATCGGTACAATGCTTGGTACAGTAACCCAGGACATTTAGATATGATTACGTTGAATGTAATCAAAGAAGCTACACAATGGCACGAGAAATATAACAAGCCGGTGTTAATGGCTGAATATGGCGGGGACACAATGGCTGGATTGCATCTGTATCCAGCCTACATTTGGACGGAGGAATATCAGGTGGCGTTGTTTTCGAAACATTTTGAAGCGTTTGATCATCTGAGGGATAAAGAATGGTTTATTGGGGAATATGTTTGGAATTTTGCGGATTTTAAAACAGCTCAAAGTAAGTTAATTGTAGACGAAGGTTGTAATTGTGATTCTGGTTAATTTCATATTTATTTGCAGCTTATACAAGAGTGGGGGGAAATAATAAGGGGATCTTTACGCGTCAACGTCAACCAAAAGCTGCCGCTTACCATTTGAGGCGTCGGTATTTCGCCATTGCCAATGAATTACACAACGCTACGCTGCCCAATGATTTATATCAATATACTGCCACTGTACAAAGGTATCATGATGAATTATAGAAAGATAAGTTATAATTAATATACACATGTTGTGTTTATTATTTATATTCCTAATTCAGGTCCATTTTGTTATGAATAATTATTGTTTTTAAAAAAAATTAGTGATGGTTCCTTACTACCCTGTATTGTTGGTTCCTTATTCGGTCCCATAATTCCTTCAAAAGCCAATCTTATAGTAGACTAGACCAGGGGTCTTTAAACTACGGCCCGCGGGCCACATCCGGCCCCCGGACGGATTTTTTCCGGCCCGCGAAGAGCTAGGATACTTGAGAACTTCTTTTAGAGTTTGCCTATGCTACAATTGCATATATTAAAGATTTGGCCCTCGGAACTTACTAGAGCAATTAGTGTGGCCCTAAGGCTGAAAAGTTTGGAGACCCCTGGACTAGACAGTCAAGGCCGCCGAGAGGATTTCTGGGGCCCCGGGGATTTACTTCTTGTGGGGGCCTCTGCCAAGAACCCCTAGAACCCAGGGGCCCCGGGTATTTTCCGCGACGAAATAGGGTCACATGACAGTCAATCCTCTTAACATGCGTAGAACCAGAGTTTGTTAGGTTGAGTTGGGTTACAACAGGTTACAACAGGTTACAACAAGTTTCAATAAGTTTGAAACAGATACAATGATGTTTGAAACGAACGCGTTCTTTAAGTTTCCTTTCATTACTTATATACGGTGACCATAGAGGTCTCTATCTGTTCTGCAGCAAAATAAATTCAAAGAGTTTATTGGTATAGTTAGATGTCGACATTAATTTATAGTGGTCATTGCTCTAGCATTAATATTTATCGAAAAAGAACGTTAAAATGTTAGTTATTTCTATTTTAAATGTTGAAATTCAACTGTTCGACTTCCAACAGATTATAAGCCTTCAACAACGAGTAATTAATGTTAGCCATTAGTTAATACCTTGTTAGCGGCAAACACACAAAGCTTATCCCACGCATTCGATGAAATCCCCAAAAAATCAGTTTTGCCAGCAGCGTTTTCGCAGCTTTTGAGGTTTGGCCGACAAGTTATTGACTTCCAGTGATTTGAACACCAAAATAATGAGCCGAACAAAAAGAAAGTCATTGTCCTATCAACTCAAGCAAGCCTTCTGATATCTTCATACAGGAAGACAGGAAAACAAAGTAGATGTAGATTAAATTCAAGTCCCTATAAAACATTTATCTTATTGACTTCGCTTGATTCGTTCTGCAAGTCCGTTTTTCGTGTTTTCTTTGCAATTTCCATGCACCTGCAATAAAGCTTGTCTGCGCCACGCCACAACATAGAAAAATCGTTTGAGTGCAATCGACATCGCCCGCGATTTTCCAAGGTTCACGGTGAGTTGTGATCGGCATCACGGAACGACGACGAGCAGCAATAAGAATCGAGACGACTTCATTACAAGTACAAATGTAAAATCGCGAATTGTAAATAGCAATACGCATTCAGATGTAAATGTAAATGGGCGCATGCAAAAGTTGTGAAATATAAATGATAGCTGCGCTGTGAACACGTACGCTTTATTCATATCAATGTAACGTTTTTCCGCGTCCACGGCTGAATGCTCCAAGAAGCCTACTTAAGCGATGCGCGAACGACGCGGATGCTGCGGCGAGAGCATCTGCAGTTGGCAATAATATCGATTGCTGCTGATCTTATCATTTTAACGCAACTGACAATCAAACGACTCCGGAGCGAAATCAAATCAGTTCGACTTATGAACATACGATTGTGGTATGTAAGCAAACTTGCGTTTGATGAATTCTTTAAGATCAAGAAATAAGATTTTCGATAAATGGAATTATCTGGAAATATATTTGGAATTCATAGATTCATTTTTTTCGAAAACCGCACTGAAACTGTTTAGATGGAATTAATTTACACCATGTTATTGATTTCAATCTATGTATTCAATTTTAATTGTAATCACGCATGCGAACGCTGTACAAATACGTAATATCAAGTAGAGCGAGTTCTTTTCTTCCTTCTGGTGCCCGTTTGGTGCTAAAGCAAAAGTAATTAATTTTTTTTCATGTCGATTAGAGAGAGTAACAAGTGAACAACGGCGCGACGAAAATTTGCTAAATCATCAATTGTTAATCTATTCTCTGTAACGAATTAATTTGCCTTTGCCCATATACACCACTGCCAGTTACACAAGTCAGCGTCTTGCGGACATTGAACAAGATTATTGAACAAGCTATTTTTCTAGTACAAACTGTAGTTTTTATTTTAAAATCATGTTGCTAATATAACCTACAATACAAAAACTTTAACTTACAAATAACTTTACAATTTATAATTTTTTTTAAATAAACAAACCTACTGATAAAAACTCTTAAGATCTAAGATGCAGAACGAAGAGCACGCGTATTGGTGTAGACTGTAGAGTGTATGGTTAGAGTGTACTTACAACAGGAAGTCAATGCTGCCACGGCAGCTAGCAAAAGAGCTCCTAAGGTAGTTAAATACCGGAGCGGATAGCGTTCGCGCTGCGTCGGGTGTGCATGCGCTTAGCCATCCTGCCGATGCAGTGCAGCCGTGAGGAAGCGCACAAGGGCTTGGTCTTCAGCATCTTCAGCGCGTTGCGGCCGCGCGCTCGGCAACGGGTGGGGTCAACATCGTGTGCCCCGCGGTGCATTCCCTCGCGCTAATTATAAGTTATGATTTGGTTTATTGCTCCGGATTAGATATTCCTCGGCTCGATCGCCCCGACCGCAGGAGGAAGGAATGAATCGTCGTCCGCGAGCGCGATTCATGCGCGACGCAGACCGCCGCATTGTTTTCTGCCTTCATTATTTTTCGCGCACACACTCGCACGCGCGGTATCATACATATTCAAATTTCTATTAGACGATGGCGTGCTACCACCGCCGATGCTGGAATAAATGGTTGCAATGCACGTGTGCGCGTTTAGCTTTTGCTATCGCCGGCCACACGGCAATTAGATTAGAACCGCAAAGACAACGGCGACGCGCGCATTTGTTCTTCAGCGACGCGCGCGCATTTGCATGTCCTCATTTGATATTTATTATAATCAACTACCACTTAACTACCAATATTTGTGCGCTGGTAATGCAGAAATGCCTTTTAAGGCTTATCGCCCATCTTTTCATATAAATTTATCCGTTTATTCTTATCACATGAAAAATATTTGATTTTAAATTGTACTTCTTCACTTGATGTAGGTTTTTACTGATTTTGTTAGTAATACGGATCAAAACCCTTGTAGAAGAGTCTGCAGGAATATTTCAATAATAATCTTGCGTCGTCCTGCATCTTATTGCAGGTTTCAAGTGCCACAATTTATAATGCTTTATAATCTGCGCGGCGCGAAGAGTTACTGCGCGCCGCGCTCGTTGCACATGTACGTACTCGGCGCAACAACGCAGCCTAATGTGAAATAATGTGTTAAATCTGAATGCGAAGCGTAACCGATTTATGATCTTCACAAATCTAAGATTTTGTAATTGTGCGAATACGCGAGCGCTCATTGTGTGCGTACGACGTACCGACACATGAATAACATCCATTCCGATCCAGGCAGAGCTCATAGATTTCGGAATCTAGTCGAGATTTGCGACCGAAGGAGTTCGTTCGCGACTACGTGCACAAAATGACAAATCGTAAATCCTGCCCGGCGGAAAGAAGCGACCGAAATAGGCGAGAGAAGAAAGCGCCGAGCGGGCACCGAAAATGATTTACAATCGCAAATTAACTCAAGTCGCAGTGACCGGCTCTACATTTCGCAAATTATATGGCGAGTACACGGCGGCGATAATAATAAATTTAATAAATCTAATAAATCATAACCAGACCGTTTTAGTCGAAACACTCTTAATTAAGTTGACAGTCGGACAGTTAATGTTTATGATTTGTTGGCGCGCACGCCGCTCTCAATCTAATCGCTGGCTAATACTGCGATAATTAATTAACACAATGTACTAAAAGTCTTCGGGTGATTAACGCGTTAATGCCTTAATTAGATTGCTAATTGATTAGTATATTTGGGAAATAATTAGCGCAGTCATAATTATACGCTGCAGCCGCACGTCTTGGGCGAGCGATTCTTGGTATTGTTCTTCGATCCACTGGAGGAAAGGCTGCAATTTATAAAGGTCGCCCGCTGAAATGGAGGCTACTTAAATAATGGAAAACGTGACGTTGCAGTTTTAATTTTCAATTCACCGTTGACAATTTATACACGCTACAGCGAGTCGGATTCTTTCGTGGGTCCATTCATCGCTGTTAGAAAATTAAACCATAAAATACATACCGATATTGCTTAGAACTTAGAACTTAGACTATTCTTGAATAGTCGTGCTTAATTATGCACGGTTGAGTACAAATTTTCGACAATTCGACGAAATATTATTACACAAAACGTCAACCCAGTAAGTTAATTTTTAATTTAATTGTTCGAGCATCTCCCACGAAGGCCACAAGTCAAATAAACCGTGAAACTGCTGCGCGAGCTTATATAGACGTGCAGACCAATAGAGAGCGCGAGGGAGGAGCTATACTGCCGAGCGAATCAATGCGAACTCACTTGCTCTCATTTGCTACGTCAGGTTCGGTGCCCCTCGCGCTCGCTTCGGTCGTCTTCGCACTATTACGCGCACGCTATTGGTCTTGGCAAACTCGCTAGTCATTGGTCATCTCCCTCCTACTTTCAGTCATAGGTACTGCATCCTTATTTTTAAGCAGGATCGAAAATGTGCAAAAACTTTTGAACTTTTCAAACAAGTTTTGCTCTATGTAACAGAAGCGCCTGTTTGCATATTATATTGCATATTTATATTTATATGCGTCGTGCGCGATGCGCTTGCGCGTGTTTCAGATATGTTCAACACACGCCGAACAAGCAAAAACTTATTATCAATAAAAGCATTATAAACAAGAGCTAGTCCGTCGGAACATTAGTTTTGGGACGCCGAGCGCGGTGACCAAAGTGACCAAAGCCCAGCGCCGCCTCCATTGTTGCTTATGACAAATGCGACATCAAATACAAAAGCCCTTTCTTCCCGACCGCGATTTTTTGCCTTCGCCACGTTTGGCTTCTCGTGACTTATATATCTCAAAAACAAAAGAAACACTACTAAACTAAAAACACTATAAAACAACAAACAAAAAAAAACAACAGTTCAACAACTATTCAGTGTTCAGTTGCTGATTATCATTACCAGATGCCTAATTTCATCTAATCCAACTTTAAATATCTGTACTTGCACTTGTACTTGTTGTTATAGATATTTCTGTTCCGGGATGCTGGTGGACTGCTGTTGGAAGCAATATTTTTTGTGTTCCAAGCATCAAAGGAAAATACGCGTCTTTCAGACGGTCACGTATCGGGCATTGGCCACGTGTGATGATGCAACGATGAAAACAAAATTCATTAATCTTCCGCACGACGATACGCGACGGGCCGCGGCTGACAATAAAATTATCGCATGCGCCGTGCTTAATTAACAACAATTTTCACTCTATCGACTCGACCAATCTTGGCGCGGCTATCTATCTTCTATCTTCGATCTAATAACAACGCAACAATGACGCGTTTTTATTGGCGCGCGTAAATCTAAAACTAATAGCTAAACTAAATATGTATACAATCTATAAAGCACCGGGAACAAACAGACCGCATTGTTGCTTGATTCTAAACTTCCTCATTCTTTAGATAATTTTTTTTTAAATATAGTCCCACATTTTTAAAACTTCAAATTTCACCGACGACGACCACTGGTAAAAAAGTTGATGTCTTAATATTTTCAAATTATTTTATTGTTAATGAAATTCCACAACCGTCAGGATTTAACGGCTTTGTTACTCCGCTAGTGTGTTAAACTTCATGAATATGTATGCGTTATCTTATCAACGCATCTCTCTGCGCGACGATACTAATTACTAACTATTAATTAAAAAGATCGCCGACAGAAGTCAGCGCGACGTGATACGCACACGACAGAATGTTTTTTTTTGCTTTACAACTTTACAACCGCAGGACACACGACTTATTATTTCATTATCCTAATCAACTGGCCGGCACGACCACAGTATAGGCCGCAGACATCATCCGAAACGTGGTGGACAGCGCAGACGTGGTAGTAAGAAGAGAAAACCATTAAATCAGAACCGAAACGCAAACGTAATGGACACTCGAGCTACACCAAGCTTGGTTCGACTTTAGTTTAGCAATTATAGAAATTGACGTCTCAATATCATCCCAGCTAGGATAGGCAAGGCACGCAAGTCCCCAACAACCAATAATCAACAACCAACACACGTCGGCGTTTGAATCTCAATAAATTTTAATAAAATATTCGTGGAAATGAAATTAGAGCTTTGCGACCGCACATATTTTATGTCTCAAGTTAAAACAAGCCGCAAGTCAAGTCGCGAACTGTTTCGGTTGCCCAACGCCTGAAGCACCAGAGTTTAGTTATCTAAAGCTTCTTAAGCAACTAACTCGAAGCAGCACAGCGAATATTGTTCGAAAGCAGCGATTCGACTCGCTTCTTCTTGCAGATGATAACTCGAACACACACCAAACAATAAACGATCCAGCGATCAAAACTTTCAACCAATAAACTCGCTTTTAAGCGTGATTTGAAACAAATTGTATGGTTTTTAAGATTCATCTCTCATTGCGCGTTTCTCATTCCTTGCTTCGTATTCTTGGATCTTGGATCTTGGATCTTGAATCTTCAATCTTCGAATTCCCAATCTTCAATTCACAATGATAGTCTTAGCATTGCTTCGCTTACGTTACATTGTTTTCCTTTGTGTTGCAACATTTGTTATAACACCGTTTTGGCTCCGAGATTGAACTGTTAAACTGTCGAGTGGCACAAGTTGACTTATTGTGGTTGCAGATGGCCTAATTTTAATTTTAATTCTAATCAGACTACTCGTATTGGAATCCGTTGGACTCGATGAGCACGCGTTTTTCGACAGCCGCAGCCTCCGAACCATCCGAAACGTTCTTCGGAACGATTAAAAAGATATAACTAAGTTATTGCACTTTTACTTCAGGCTATTGTTGTGTTGCGTGTTCGAATTTCGTCTCGCTCACTCTGGATGCCTACGGTTGATTTATATTAGCCGCGTTAACGCTGCGCGGCCATTTACTTCCAGTTAAAACAAGATTAAATTTGTAAATTTGTACTTGTCTTATTATTTTTAATTCTTTTACAAGCAAGCTGACCAGCGTACTGATGTAAGCAGATTGTAGTACACCGTTGCAAACCGAGACGACATTAATAACAACATATTTTAAAAGATCAATTTTTCATTAGAAAAAATGGAATTTAAAATTGACACGCTTGATTGGCGCTTGAATACTGCGCTCTGATTGGTTGACGCCACTACGCGCTAGACGCAACTAGGGATGTCCAACTCGACTGTAACGATACGTTGTTTTTTTTTATTTTCTACCGTGTTATTGAAACCACAAAACATTGAATATGTATGCGCTTGCGTAGGAGTTATATTCGATTCTGAATTGGCATGATTTTGAATAAACTTATTGTAAAATTACTGTTACACAAGTAAAAAAAAGGGCCGGGAATGTAAGTCGAAACTCACGGGCTGGATAGGCTGGCGCATAAATCTTGTGCTTTCTCGAAAATGCCACCGATCGCACACGCATTGCGAGTAAATAAAAAAATCGTAAAGTTTTTTATTGTGTTATTTTTTCTCATCTTAAATAAAATATTCAATCCGAATTGAGTTACGTGCATGGTTCACGTCGAAAGCAATCGCATTAGTCGCGCGACGCGTAGGACGAAGGAGTCGAAGGCGAAGAAGCTGACGGCCGAAAGTCGTCTAATCACGTCCCAACGCGAGTACTGGTAATGGAAAAGTGACATAAAGAAATCTTCAAATATCATAAAAAAGCGTCGTAAAAAAATCCGAAAACAAACTCGAATTTCGAAGTGACACGTCTCTTTTTGGGCATATCACCGATTGGAGTCGACTCGCTCGCCAGCATGAATTATCATACTGGACATTTTAATAAGTTAATTAGGCGGATTAGTTTCGTGCTAATTAACATTTTAAAAATATTAACGAATCGAGCGCGCGGCTGGTTATTATTTTCGACGGGATCAAAACGCGAGCGCGGATTCGAAGCCAAGTTAAGTCAAGCCAAGCATATTGGTATGGAATAGATTCGAATAGCATTGCCACAGCCTCTCATCCGCCGCGTCCGTCGTCGTAATCTTAGTAATCTATCTCTTGCGCGCTGGGTCTTCGTATTTATTTTCGTCGTGGACGCATCCGCGATAACCACGAGTTTCGGATTGTTCGTCGGCCCCTTGGACTTCCAGCGTCCTCGTAATTCCAGCGTATGTAATATCACGTTTAAAGCGTGTAATTTTTGGCTGTACGTACTGTTTTATTGGCCACCGTCCGCACGATCGCGCGCTTCATCCGCGGCTAATAACACACCGAAAAGATGAACAATTTATCGATTTTACGCAAGTCAATCACCGTAAAATTACGTGCATTTCCTGCTCGCCAGGCCAAAACAAATGAATCATTCGCGCTGTGATTTCTTCTTTAAAACTCACGTCTTAATTCATCATTTAATTATCCTTGCGTTCGATGATTTATAGTTATCGCAATATGGCCGATACAGGAACGCGAGGTTAACCATCGACGCCGTGATTGAAGCCAAAGAACAATAATATTTTATTTCAGCTAGCCTACCAACCGTTTGGTCGGAATGCCAAGAGCTAGAGCGCATGCGTAGTTGCGGCAACCCGGAGACGTCCAAGCGCGATTGCGCGAAAGAGCAAAAGGCAGATCAGAAGAACGCCGATATTAATTACCCGGTTTATAATTGTGGCCACACCTTATTAGTGGTAGGTTCTATTCGCGTCCGAATGCTGCCCGTGCCGTTTATTTATTAGTGGCGCAGCGAGCAAACAAAACGATCCGGAAAAAATGACGGCCGCGGTCCTGCACGCGAACCAACTCCGCGCCACGTGGGGACGCGCAGATGATGCCCGCCATGGACCCCATTGCGAATGCTTGCGTTCGCGCGCTCGTAAAATCAAGGTGCGCGTCATTAATCAAGGCTCGCGCCAGTGCTAGTTTGTTGCTTTATTATTGCACGATGCGTCTGCTACCACAATTGCATACGTAAATTCCGAATATAAGCAAGCACTTACTGGCTGAATAATTACTAAGATAAAATAGAAACGTACCACGCCGCGTCGCTTCGCTCGTGCTGAAGAAGCTTCTTCGCCATTCGCGGACGAGTAAATGCTCATCAGTCGAACGTAAACGCGGATTAACGATGTTGTTGTGCGTGTGTGAGCAACCCGCGCGTTCCTTCTTCATCTGATTATAGTTATGACCATGCCGAGTTACTTAATAACAGAATTATTCATTTACATACTGGATTTCAGTCATTTGCTTTCGAACATTGTTGCATTCGTATACTTAACCATCATAACCTTTTGAGTAATAATCTGAACAAACACAAGAAGTGTTTGGTTAATGTTTGCAAGTGAAATTTAACACTTTTGCTTACAAACTAGATGGCGACACTTACTCAAACATTTTTCAGTAGAAAAAAACAAACAAATTTATCAAATTTTAATAAATTCTCGATTTATGTTTATACAATACTTCAATTCATTATTATTTATTATTCCTCTTCATTGCATGCGAGGTATGCACGCTTGTAACAAACTTATACTTGTTTACTTGTATATTGTGTCGAGTTATAATCGTATCGTAAAAATACTAATCAGAAATTGAGTCCAAATATAGTTATAATAGTTTTGTTATTGAATAATATATTACAAGTTTTATCCATACTTTATGTTACACGCATGTAGACTTGATACACGGTCATCGAGGATCATAAAAAGCTCCGTACGTATTTGGTCAGTTTTTTTCTTTTATCGCTTTCTTCTCCACTCGCACGCATTTGTTTGTAAATAAATCAAAACCGACGAAATCAAAATCAAACATTTCTATAAAAAAAATACGAAATAAATACGTGGACTCTACACAAAACACGCCACCAGAAAAAACGCTGTACAACCGCCATTTTCAAATAAATCACATCCAAAAAATTATTTTAATTAGTCACTAACATGTATAATAAAATAACGTTAAAATTATTTTGTTTCATTTTGCTTCTACAATGTTACGATGATAATAAATGCGTTGCATTTGTAATAGTCCTCAAACTAGACCAAATGTCCTCAACATCCAATCAGGATGCTGCAAAAGTAGTAACTATAATCCCTTGCTGGATGTAGAGGGTGACGGTGATTTAGTTAAACCAGTTGGTTTGTCCATGATCGCGCGCGTCTTTTGCACAGCGGCAGGGTGCGCGATCCGCGAGGGTTCGTGAACACCGGCGCGCATTATCTATGCGTAAAAATGTAGGAGAGGTGCATAATTTGCTTTCTTCGCGCAAGCAACTAGTATTGCATTGTGTGCGTCGGTACAATATGCACCTTTGCCAAGAGGGGAATGCGAAAAAGAACTGTAAGTGAAAATCACCCTTTGCGATGGATGCGCACATGCGTACGTGCGAGGCAAAGATGCGAGAAGATTCTCGTTGGATGCTTTGTTTGAATTTTTCATTTATGCAGATTGTTTCGTTACGTGGCCGACTGCACGCGGCTAGAGATGCAAATAAATTTATGCAAACAGCTTGCGCCATTGTGTGCGCCAGGAGCGAGTAAAAACTCGCTGCTCGGACGCCGCTGTGAAATATTATTATAAATTGTGCGATTAGTTCCATTTTCATCTATTGTCTATTTTGCACAACTGCACAAGATGTGCCACGTGCATTTAAATAAAATATCCAATCAGTTGGGAAACTGGTTTTGTTACCATTTAACGATTTCGGTTTCAATTGCAATTTTTCATAAGAATAATCTAGGTTTGACTATTTAATAAGAGCGTGAATGAAACTTGTTTTATTAGTTGTTTGTATTCAACCCTTTAAGTTGTGTATCCCTAAACGGGACACTTAATATCCCTTGTGGTCGCGTGCCACAAGCCTGCCAAACACGTGCCATACTTTCTATTCAACAGGTATCCGCCCGTTCGTTTTATATATCAATTAAAAGTAATTCGACGTTCTTTTCATTTTTAATAATAGAATCGAATTCTTTTCATCGCGCTTTTATTGCTTCAATGGTAGCTTCGCACGCCTTCCTCCGCGGCATGTCCGAACGGAGTGATGTACAGTTGCAGAAATAAAACTGCGCCGCGAACACTAAACAATCATAAACGTAACATCAATCATCGATCGTTTGTCGTCGAAACGTCATCGCGTCGTCCACTTAGCTGCGCTTACGACATCGATAAATCAAGCGAGATTCAGATCGATTGCGTGGTGACCGCCGCTCTGGACTTTTTGCCTGCGCTTATTCGTTTTATTTATGCGTTTCTCTAAACGTCTCATTGTGGCCGTTTTCCACTTGATTTCGCTCTTTTTCAACGGATTGGTGCTTTTTGTACGACGCGCAGCGCACAATCGTCGCCGTATTGCCTTATCCGAAACGTCATTTGCCATTTTTCCATTTTTAAACGTTTCATCATTCGCCATTTAGCGGCATTTACCGTTCATCATTTTTCGTTATTTACGGACAAAATGCGAATATTTGCTTATGTAGGGGATTCGCGCGTTAAATTTCCACAAATTTCCAATAAAAATACAGCCTGGGAGCGGGACTGCATCAACAAATTTTACTTATTAATTCTTAAAATTTATTTGTGTTAGCCTGGGAGCGGGTTGCGGGAGATGAGACATCAGAAAAGTCGAGAAGCTGTCCGAACAAAGCACGCGCGTAAAACAGAACGTTAGCTCATAGCTTGGAAGCATGTGTGTTGTTGTGAAGGGGTTGAGATTTCACACATTGCACATGTGATCGCTATTACTAGTAGTTGCGACCCTAATGTGTAGTACCGGTCAGCTGTTTCTTTATGAGCATTTCTTTATTTGTTTCTTTCTTGCCCTCGCCCCGAGCGGCGTATTATTACGTTGAAGCAAAGAGGGTTCACCTTGCGTCCTTTGCCTTTTTGTGTTGTTTAATGCGACGAGTAGTTGTTGCGTTTTACTTTCGTAGGTCGCTCAAGGACTAGAAATTTATGTATCTTCTACTTGGTTCTACCAACCGCACATCTGAAGAACCAGTCATAATGAGTCATGCATTATTCCTGACAGAGACTTAAGTCCTGCGATCAAATTTGGAGAGATAGGAACGTTAAAGTATGTACATGAAGCAGCAGTTGTAAGATTGTTGGATCATGTGTAAATCGGCTGTCGTCGGTCGAGTCCTTCGGTAGTCAAATGCGTCTGAAGGAGTTATTGTTTCGCTAGGCAGCGCGCACGTTGTTAAATCGGACCACACGGTAAGCGTAGGCACGCATGTGACCCTTTCGGTCGTCGCTTTAAATCCGCCGGCGAGGAGCATCTCACATATCAGCATAACGACGTCGTCCGTTCAGCACTCGCATCGGAACAGGTCCATTTATATGCCTCACTTGAAACATTAACCGAGGTGAGAAATTATTCATCACCGTGCGTACCTCGGTGCGGCGTGCTCTCGAACAGAAGACAGAAGAACGCGCAGAGGAAGACGAAGAGGCTTGCGAAGAACGTAACCCTGGCCCTGGTCCAGCCAGCTCGCTTTTTTCACCCCCCTTGCGACCCAGCTGATGGTGGCATAAGTGCCGCTGCAACGGGCTCACGCAAAAAACAAACCAGCGCATAAACAAATACGCGCGTCAACAGAGAGGTGGAAGAAAGCCACTGGACGCTTCTGGACGCAAAGACACATAAATCAAACAAACATTACGATCGCGATGACTCCGGACAAAGTCCAGTCCGGATGAGGGGGTTCGCGTGAGACACGAGGACACGGGATGGCGAAATGAGCCGCGCGGGGCAAAAGTTGATTTAGATTCGCAGGTTTCTGTTTGTACTGCGGCTGCGATTCATGCGCGATTTCTAAAGACTATCACACGTTTTCGTATGAATCACAGCGGCGGCGACGAGTGTTTGTTTGCGTATAAACAAACCGACATTGCAAATATTTTAACTCGTTCTGCAAACACAAAACAGCAAACAAACAACACGCCATTTGGAAATTAAGCAAATATCGGCGCTGTCGTGCAATGAAATCGCATTTAACGAACCACCACCGGCTTGAATTCAATAAATTCAATTTTTGTGAAACTCATATCTTGCTTGCAGCCGTCGCCACCGGTTTTCTCGCCTTCCTCACCCCATCATCTTTATTTATAACACGCCGACCATTATGCTGGACCACTTAACTAGCGCGTGCATTGTTATTAAACGGTAACGTTCCAAGCGATTCCTTTCTTGTCACACTCCATCTTGTAAGCACATAAAGTACCATCATATGCCGAGGATTTTCCTCTTTTTAATTTGTTTGGTATTCTTTTCTGTCCCGAGATTCTTTTCCTTCTTTGCGTCTTCAGTTGGCATTCCGTGGGAAAGGGTTTCCTTCTTATTCAATAATGGTAATAAACATAGAAATAGAACAGGTTCTAGTCCGGGTTCGGTCTGTATGTCCACCTTGGTTGCTCGATAATACGACATGGATATTCATCTATTATTCCCGAACCGCTGACTTTTTCTCGACATAATTGAATTGCATCTATCTTGCCACCTTTTTTCAACGTTATTTTAATATTTAACAATTTATCACAAAAAATCTACCAAAAACCAATTGTTATTTAGAAGTTAACTGCAGAAAATAAATTTTAGAGTTAGCAGGGTACACGGAACACACGTGAAGAGATTCCTCATCCTAGTCATCCTCTTCGTCGTCTTCAATGTAAGCGAGAATCGCCGCCACGCTCTACTGAAGATAGATGTTCCGGTACTACACTTTTCTTTCACCCATTTTACTTTATTTCATGCGCCGTGCCTTCTTTCGCTTCGTGCGAAACTTTTCATTCTTGTTACAAGTTTTGCATTTTACATTACCGCGCATGCGCACCTATCTACCCTAACTGCCCACGTGTAATTTACAATGGCGGATTTGATATTTATATATTTATAAAATTTAGTAAGTGCTCGAGGAGAACAAACAACATGACGACAAAAACAAAATCAACCGCAACTATGCTCGGCATTTGCGTCTTTTTGTGCGAAAACCAAGAAATGCGCAATTCTCAAATTCAACGCAACATTGACTCCGAAAGCATGGAATATGCTGGTCTTTGCTTTGGTTTGGTTTAACATGGCGGCCGATTTCTAACTGGACGAAACAACACTCTCTCGATGCATTTGTTTTGATTAGATTACAAATATTACAAATGTTGTAAACTTTCTCACAATAACTAATCGGCAAAGAGAAATAAAAAATATACGTAGGTATAGATGATAAGTTTAACCATTCACATTTTACAATACTTGTGAATCAAAATATTTGGAATAATACAAAAAAATGTAATAAACAACAAAAAAGTTAATGGCAAATTAGAACGTAATAAAGTTTACAAACATCGTGGGTAAACTAATAAATATAAACGCCAATGCTCGTTGTTAATGACCATAAATATCAAGCTCAAAATAACTCAAATTTCCGATGAAATTTGGTTTTCATCAGCGCGTCGTCAAAGAGTCGAATTAGCATCGGCGCGCAACCGGTAGCCGTGTTACCGCATTCTTAGCCGATGTTCGCGGCCAGTCTCGTGGGAAATGTAACAGATTCGGTGTTCGTTTTTACTTCTTCCACCGAGATTTATGCACCGCGTGAACCGAACTCGCCTCGCATTTCATTTCCGTCTCTCATCACCAACGTATATTGTAACTCTTAACGTAAAATTTTTATTAATTTACTACGCGATCATCTAAATGACCACCTAATCCAATATGACTCCGGCGATAAAATCAACTAAGCGCGGAATCGAAGAAATAAATAAATAAACGAAACACGCACACAACTTTTATTACATTCGTTCTGCCGTCCGATCGACAACTTGTACACGTAATGTTAATGTTCATACCCGATATCGAAGAGTCCACAGGGTGTTCGCGGAGGCCGCTGGGCGCGAGAAGGAATCGCGCGACGGACCGGTTTCCCGCTGAATAGCCTGTATAATCCCGGTGACATAATAAAGCGACATTGACTTTATAGCGTCCGATCGTTTCGGTTTCACATCGCGACATCACACCGAGCGATCTCATCTGCTGCGGACCACTTTGCGCTTAATCAAGTCGGAGAGAAATCCAGCGACAAGCGAGAAACTGAACTTGATGCTGGCTGCGCGCGAACAGAAACTGTAAACTGAGGAAAACAGATTAATTAATGAAGCTGGTAGAGCAGCTTGACTAGTGTCTAGTTTTATTCAAATATCCAAAGTTCCAGTCACCACTGGTTAACTAGTTAACACTGATGATGATCTTTTATCTCACCGTTTCATTAACGACGAAAATTCGTTGGTATCTAACTTGGTTACCAACTAGTGAGCTTATATGAACGCATTTTCTTCCTTAATAAATTTAACTTTTATTGTCCCTCAATGTGTTAACGATGCGATTATTATTAAACGCGTTGATGCTTACGATTCCGTTGTTATAGTCGATTAAACGTCATAAATTAGTTGGCGCGCTTTAACGCGCCGCGCCGTTCATCATTCGTGTGCGCGCTAGTATTTACTTAACACGGCCCTCAGCCTCTTCAGTCTTGATAATTTCCACTCGTAAAACAGGCGGCAAAAGTCGCCGCGGTCGCAGTTGCAGCCGCGCTATTTCGCCTTAAAAAAAGCTCATTGGTCTGGTGATAAGCATAAAAAGCGATCATGCATCGCGACTGAATACAATGTTTCCTTTAACGTAGTTTATGTGCGTTTTACGGCGGCCGCGCGCCGCCTTCAGATAAATTAGACAACGGTCCACAGAAGAATGAGGATATAAAACCGATTGTCGATTGATTAATTGCTAATTAATGCCCCTGCCGCCGGTTTTATTATATTATCGGTTCATTCATTTTCGCATCCCGCAGTCGCAGTCGCAGATAAACGATCCGGGTTTAAATGTAACACTAAATAAAACTAAATGCTTGTACCAGTCAATGCAATGTTCGTTTCAATCACCGGCGATCGGCCGCGTTTTCCCAATCGATTTACGATTTTTCTTGCGCACCATCAGCACCGAAAGCGGCGCTGAAAAAGTGGACACGTAATTAATAATGAATTGCCCGGCCAAGTGCGGCGGAGCGAAGCGATAAACCCGCGATGCGTACACGTTCGTACGTAGTACATATTCGTAGGTTTCTCTTATTTATCAACCGCAATAAACATTTACGAGCATTGCATATTGATGACATGTAAATATCATCTTCCTGTGTGTTATTTCGTTAAGTTTATGTACTTGGGCGCAAAAATATCAAAGAAAAACACACAATTCCGCGTGGTTCTTGGCCTACCAATAGATAAATCTCTCAAGTCTACCATTGTGCCTTCAATACAACACCCAATTAATTGTATTAATTGCATTATGTTACTACAAACTGAACGTTCGTAATTGTCCAAGTTAAGAAGTGTTTGTATAAGTTATACTCGACGTCGGCCATATATTTATGTTTAATTACAAAATTAAATTTATTTTATTATAAATCGTAAACTAAACACAAGAAGTGAACATGTTGGTTGTTGAATGTTGTTTGCGAAGATGGAAAGGCTGAAGAAGCGCGTCGAGCTTGGAAAAAAAGCAGTGCTTTCCTCGAGTTCTTGTCGGCATTTCTTCGACTTTAACTCGAACTAAGACTGACCACAAGTCGGCGCTGTTTTTCATCGCTCGTAATTAATTCCAACATTTTAATAACAAGCGATAAATTATCTTAACAAATAGTTTTCATTAAGTGTTCGGCGCGGAGGCAGCGCAACGCGGAACTTCGGTGCGGTTTGGTTTATTATCGCGCCCGCACTTCTTCGGCGAGCGTGCAATAATATTTCACACAGGTCTATTAACCGCCCGACCAATTTGGCTTCGTTTCAAACGAACGCATTTAAAATGTTATTATATTACATTCAGTATTACATATTTAACAAATTTTCGATCCGAATTTGAGATTTGAAAAATCAAAAATGTATCGCATCATCGCATGAGAGACGCCGCATTCCTTTACATAGAATTAAAATTAGAATAGCGTTCGCAATTACGAATTCAGCAACGAAATAACACAGTGGAATTGCAATTGTGCTTGTAATTGCGGTTCGAGTTTAGCGATAACAAATCGTCGTAATAACTCATGGCCGATAGACAACGTTGGCGCTTCCTTGCTGGTCGGCTAGCTGGTAGATTGTTGCTGGGTTAAATGTTACGTGTTACGAGCGAAAATTTAACAAGAAGCCGGCCGGCGAGTACTTGTGGTACCATTTATTATTTATTGTAGGTGTTCGCCGCGCCACCGGGTGCGCCACGAAGTCCTACCTTCATATTACCCACTCGATCCACTCGAGAAGCCATCAGTAAGCGACTAACTTCCACAACTGATCTGAAGCACCTACAGAGAAATTGCGATGCAAGCGACAAAGAACGTCCGGGGTACCAACAGTGGACGGAACACCTGGTAGAGGACGAAAACTCGTTGTTTTGCGATGATTTACGAGTAACGGATAAATGTGCGAATTAAAACACGCCTGAGTTGCTATCAAACGTGAAATTGTTATCATGAGTGGTTTCCTATTCCCTGCATCGTAGATGAGACGGCATCCCGGATTACCAGCAAATGTAGAAATATTCTTGTTAGCAGTTAACATCACACTTCCAACAGTGTGTAAATCATAAGGTGCTACAACAACAAAGAGATGGTATGTACTACAGGAAAACAGGAAATCTAGTTAATCTAGAATACCTGATCCTACTTATGATTGGATGAGAATTTCCTTCCATTGCCAGCTTACAACTGTGGATACAAAGAAAATTTGATTTACATTAATTATCAACTATTATATTTGATGGTGGCAAGGTGGTATTGCAAACAAAAGCTGAAATAGTAAATTTACAAAGAATTGAAGTAAATAATTTTCTGTAAGTTGTATTGGTAGCATGACACATCACTTAGACTTAAGAGTCGGTAACTGATTGCTGGTAGGTAAAGTTTTCAGACATTTTCACCTGGCTTGAAATTAATTGCAGTACAGAAAGAAAAATTCAGAGCACTAAGAAATTAACAGAGTGGAATCAGTTGCACGCTACGAATTGCTTCAGGGCAAGCTGATATGAGTCACGCCATCGCCAAAGCGACACTACAACCAAAACTGCAACACCAACTGAGCAGCTTGTAAATACTGCAGAAAATGTAATTAAAAAGTAAGAAAGACTTGCAGGAATCCGACTGACTATACGACTACTGGATTGTGGACTACCTACCTTCTGAAGGCATGTGTAAGCTGGTAACCTGGTGGTACCGCGGTATAGTTGTAACTGTACTGTGCACTTAAACCTAGACTTGTATGTAACTTACAAATCACTGGTGATTTTTTTATGTTTGATGGACGAACAATCGTTTATTATGTAACCTGTAAGTTCTGTGGTCCTGTCTCACCTCGAACATTATACAACACCAAATGCCCTACAAGTCCCGGGTGCTCATTGCCGAAGCATTGAAACTTCAAGGCTTAAATCGCGAGCAAAAATTCTTGAAAAGTTGGAAACAAATCAACGCTACGGTGAATCAACGAGAATCTGCGCCCGCAAAGTGACGTACGACTTACCGGGAGAACAATGGCTAATACATAAGTTAATATGTGTTAACTCTCAAGCCTCCAGCTCGAGCCGCTTCGAGTTGTCATTGTGAGCATATTAGTACGAACATGGAAGGACATGGAAGACAAAACTATTGAATGCTCATTGCCATTGTGCTTTATGTAGCTCATTGTAGCAAGGTGTAGCACAGCATTGTGTCGAGCGTGTGTAACCGGCCGGCTAAGTGGACTTAAGTGAATTGGGATGGAGCCGATGGAGTCAACCCGTCGACCAGTGTACACAGGAAGGAAGCATTGTGAGGCAAACAATGTGATTACCACTTTGATTGGTAGGTTCGTTACGTAACGTTGCTGGTGAGGCATGAAACACCACTTGACAATTAGAAGAGAATAGAAGAGTTTGAGTGGTTGGGTATTTTGATTGCTCTATCAGAAGTTAAAATTAATTATAGAAATTTATTCGTTCGTCGAATGGTTATTAGCTTGGCTGGTTTGATGGTATACCTCTATAGATATTCTATTGGTGCGCACCGATCAGTTGGATATAAACAAGTCAAGACTTCACATTAATTTTATTAATAATCAATAATCCGTTTTTGCTTTAATAATAATTAATGAGAATTTCTAAATCCATTTTTTAACATACTTAAAAATCAATTTGTTATACAGTTTTTGGATCCACTGAGGATCCTTGGCGAAGCGAAGAAAAAATGAAATATGAAACATGAAACATGATGCATTCTCAAACAGAACATTAGTGACTGTTTCAATTTAAAATCCATTTATCTCGATACTCTACGTACTTCGGGACGAGAGGAAAAAACGTGTGGTACCATCAAAATCGGATGTAAAAAGCAAATTAATGTTGGGGTCATTTATAATATAATAAGCGTCGGCGATTCCGTCTGGCCGCTTTCTAGACGAAGCGGCGCAGGATTTCGGGGCACGCGTCGCCGATTTATTTTCCGCCGCCTCGTCGCCATTACTCGTGGATTATTTGTATTCGCCGATTGAAAACGCGCGGCCGAAGGAAGTGCATGCGCGTCGTCGTGCTCGCCGCCGTCGGGCCGGTGCGGCGTGTTCGGGCCTGTGGATTTCGTTGCGTTGCGTTTCCGAAGCACGCCACGTATTAATCACCGTCCAGGTGGTCCGTGTTTATTATAAATAACGTACCTACATTCGTCGGTACACAAACAACACGCGCGCGCGAAACGAACGACCGTCCACCGCGCCGTAATAACTTTTCGAACGGCACGCCACGCTCGTAACTAAGATTCGCCATAATGCGTTACGGTTTCGCGTATCTACTTACATTCCGTACCTTCAATTTCAGGGAATCCCGAAACTTGCTTCCGAATAGTTGATACCACCATGCAACACATTGATATTCAAAATACATTATCAATCAATGATGATTCTACTCTTTTTTCAGATGATATCTATCAGGACCTATCTCAAAATATCATAATTTGAGATCCAGGAAATTGAAAAATTACACTGATGGACGTACCATAAGAAAACGGGTCTGGTACCAACAAACATTTTCTATTTTTATATTAAAACTGCAATCTTTTGATTACATAAATAGTTATTGCACAAAATCGTGAGCAAAGATTGCTGACCTGATCTAACTTTGTAATTTTGCTCAAGTTTATTTGAAGGTATGTCTTCAAATACCTAGTAAAGTTGAGGTCCTGGGAAAAACAGGTTTGTTTAGCAAACAGAATTTTCCTAAATATGCAATAACATTGTTGGTATTCCCTTTCATCATCGAGAGTGTTATCCTGGATAGAAACAGAATACTAAGAAAAAATCGATTGTGTCATTCAGATTGCAGAATGGTTAATTATGGGATTGATATCGTGAGCAAAGATTAATCCAACGATAACGAATGGCATGGCACTGTGGTCTCTCGGAAACGTGGAAAGTCCGCAAACGCACGATTAAAATCAAAACGCAATTACACTCGAATCACAAGCATTTTCATCAACATCAGGAACGAGCAACGTTGGTGGACTGCCGCGTCGCGCCGTAATAAATAGACGAACGCGCTATGACCAGACCCAATCCGCGTTCCAGCGATGAAATGATGGAGAGATGATACGTTGAAAACGAAATGAATGAGTAATTGGCGCAATTAAAAGCAGCGTAATCGGCGCTCGTTATTTCTTAGTTTTCGTCCCGACGTGCATGTCGCCTCCTCGACTTCCCGCGCGTTGCAAATGAGCAACCGCGCGTCCATCATATCGCGGCTGGTTTTATGACGACGCTCTTCGCATATTTACCACAAAAATTACTTAAAACACCGATTCTATGGTCGAAAAATGCGTTTGGGAAATCTGAAGCCGTGGTGCATTGTGCTCCTGCTGCCGCTCGCTTGGTAGCTACGAGCTGAGATTAATGCCGACATTGATAAGCAAGAAAAAGACATTCCGACGTTGTTTACTTAAGTAACGTCTTAGATACTTCACGATGTTTAATCACCGTCGGTACGAAGCCGCTCGATACTATATCGAAGTGGCAGTTGCAGTCGCAGTTGCAGTTGCAGCAAAAAGAGCGGCGCGCGCGCGCCGAGTCCTTGCGGGCCGTCGTAAAGAAGTTAAAGGACTGATATCAAACACTAAAAGTTGACTGTTTGAGTAAAGCAGCCGATGTACACGTAAGGTAAGTGCGTTGTGCTGCGCATCCGCCGTATCGCTGACGCTGGAGGACGGGATGACGACGAATAATTTCGAAGCGCTTTTAATGAGAGTTGACATGAAAACCGGTAGCACTTTGCCACACGTAATGCTACTTTATATCGCCGCTCTTCTCAGATCGCTCAAAAATATAAATATTATGCTCGCGAACTGTCCGCGAACAGGTTTCGTTTACACACGGTTTTGATTTAGATTTAGAAATTCGAGCGCGCATCCCACGACGAAGAAGTAGGCGACCACACCAACCAAGCTTGTGTTAATGCTGATTTCTTTTGGTTAATAAACTTGAAAATCAAAGCCGCAGTTTTGTACCATAACTGGAAACGTGTATAAAACAGTTTTTAATAAATAAGCTCAAATTTAGTCGTTGATTGTTTTATGGCCGAGGATATCCATATAAGTCGAGAATAAATTTTTGATTTTTGTCTCCGGAGTAATTAAGGAAGTTCGTAAGATCGTAGACATTCCTAAGAGACCGACAGCAATAAGAATGCAAATGACAAGAAACCGTAATTTCGCGCTGTAAGCCGACCAAACTCACACCCATAAATAGTAAAAAACTGTTAAATTCGCAGCAGGAATTTCGTCAACGTCAATTTGAAGAGCTTCAAGCTCCACTCCGCTTTCGTGCACTTTACGAGGTTTTTTGCCCGCATCTGTCCAACATCAAAATCGACGATTTTGTTCGAAACTGTAAAAGTCATACATGTGTATCTAATATTTAAATAAAACACTCGACCGTAAAAGATAAAACAAAATTTATGTCTTACTTATGTTTATATCAAAATTTATTCAACGCCAAGGCGTAATTTTGCATTTTAATGTCAAATCATCTGGCGTTGCGTCGGGCGTTAAAGTCACCGTGCTTGTCCTGTACGGCGTGCTTCCTGCGCGCGGCGCATTAAAGTCACCGCGGTCCGGAGTTAATAACTCCATAAACAGACAACCACCTAAGTTCAAATCTACTGCAAATCAACTGCAGATTTTCGCATTCGAAGGGATGCGTTGGGAAGTTTGAAGGTGAGACAAAAAAAATGATCCCTCAATGGATGCGCATTAAAATCCCGTTTTTCGTGAATGCACGATCATCTGGTGGCTTGCACGTGTGGAGACGTGCGTGTGCGCGTTGCGCACTTATTCGCCCCGGAGGAACTCTTGCGCCCTGGCCGAGGAGCTCGCAAAGCGCGCAAGAGCACAAGAGTTGGAGAGCACGACGCGCGCGCGCTCCTCGCGCCCGGCTTGCTGTGTGTACATATAGATGTGTGTGTATGTGCGTGAGGTCGCATTGTAGTAGACGATGACCGGTGGCGGGAGTGGTCTAGTTCTCTCCGCCGGGCTGCTGCATCATTCCGCCGCCGACTTTGTACTAAACAACAACAACACAACAAACACGGCGGTCAGAGTCGCGCGCCGAGCGCGGAGAACATGTGTTTGCGGCGCAGTGATGGAATCGCGTCTTACACCGCCGACAATGCCGCCGCGCGGTACCCCAACACCGCCAACAGCTCAAAACCAACACAAAAAGTTGCACACTTTTGTGGAACTTTTGTGCAAATTCCAACACGCGAGCCTTACATTGTCATTATGTCATTACACCCCGCGTGGTGTACCAATCAGCTGATTCCACAAAAAATTAAAAAAAAATTAAAATAAAATAAAACTAAAATTTAAACTTTGGATATGTGAATTTTAAAATAAAAAGTGCAAATTGACGTCCACGTCATGTGTAAAACAAGTGGATTTTTATCAACAATAACGTAAGTATTTATTCCATTTTTCTTCCATAAAATAAATAAATTTATACAACTGTATTGTCCTTTGAGTATGAACTGCACTTCTACAAAGTTCAATTCTTCGAGCTTCTAGTTCATTTTTTCGGCTTCCAGTTTGTTGTTGTTTCCAGTCGTTTCGACGTCTTGTCTGTTTGTCGGATCGTGCGTCCGCACCTACTACTTCCATTCAAACACTACCAATGTTTCTTTCAAGAATTTCAACTAAACGAGCTAAAAGAGCGCGCGCCGCGGAGATAGAACAAACGATGGTTTTTTTTTCGCGTCGATATCTAAGCTCCTTGGCTCCATTGCTCGAAAACTTCAATAATTTACTTTAGACATTATGAAAGAACATAAGTCCTAACATTTTTCAAACAAAACAAAAACTTTTCTATTCTTTCTATTCAGTTTATTACCACTCTAAATAGTTTATAAACACTTAACTAGATACTTAAAAAAATAAATCCTCAATACATCAACAATATTTACTTATTATCAAGTCCTATATAAATATTTTGATATATCAACGACTTTGTTGAAGATTTTGAGTGGATCCCAGATTCGTGTAAGTTGCTTGGTTTACGTGTTTAGTCGGCGAGTCCGCACATTGTTATGCAAATTAGGGTTGAATGCAAAGAAATAAAAAAAACTTTTTTTTAAAACAATGTCTAATACAAAAAGTTTAAATTTATTTAACTATTATTAATTTATTTTCATGATTGGTTTAAATTTAATTCACTATCGTTCTAATACGGTTAATACGGTTTACAATTTATATCATACATACATTTATTCATACATTCATACCAATCATACAATGAAGGAGAACAGGGTAATCTTACATTAAATTCCTTACTAACTACATGGTTTTTAATACTAACAACTTACAGGCGAATTGAGTACATTTTGATCCTAGAATAATATGGCTTCCTCGGTGCCAGGCGCCGGGATTCGAACAAGGGTTCGCCTGGGTGGGGAGCGGACTCCTTTGGCTCCTGAGCCACGCTGCCCCACTGATGACGGGCAAACTTTAAGCAGTTATATATGCAAACGTTTCGATGTGCTTTCTGCATGCATGTTGAAACTTGTAGACTACCCGAAGTCGTAGACTAAACACGTAAACCAATCACCTGGCTATTTTTGTGGCGATTCTTTATGCGGCATCAAAAACTTTCATCTTGCAACTTACACGAATCTCGAATCCACTCAAAGAGTTGATATTTACTATAAAGCATCGTCGTCGAGCTTGTTATGTTTCACGTCGGATGTTTTGTGTTGTATATAATTCGTTAAAGGCTAAAAAAGTCAGTCACCAAAGCGACGGAGCGGAGATTTCAATGATCGTCATGCAAGCAATTTAACACAACTTAACACGCTGGAACGTTTTCCAACAATTTTTTTACTTCAAATTATCGTAAAGTGTAATTTAAGGTTTGAAATATTTATTCTTATGTCAAGTCTGCCGTTTTTTTGGGTTACCAAGATCGATTTCTTGGCACAAATAATTTCTTCATGTGCGTCATAATCACGCGCGCCGCCGCGTTAAAATCCCTCGGCGTTTGCTGCATTCCGACGGAATCGCGCGCGCAAGCGACGAACCCTGACAATTTAATTAGGCCGCACGGTGCCGTACAAAGCTCCAAAGCTCCCATCTCGAATATGTATGCGCGAAAGACGAGCAGACGCATGCAGGCGCGACCCATCTTATTATTATTAATAAGTTTAATAAGTTGTATAAGCTTTATAAGTTGCGCGCGAGTCGCTCAACTTACAACAAAGTTACAACCGTCGAGGAATAAAGTTTGCGGCTGCGGCTGCGGCGACTTTCGTGGTCAGCGTTAATCTAATGAAATGGTTTCGTCCATCCGGCCTTAATTTAATTTTATTTTATTTTTCATATATTAATTATGCATTACGTTATTAACAGAGGAAGAATGCGTTCAACGAATTAATGAGTAGTTTAATTAAAATCTGCAATTTTTGCGTAAACAAATTTTTTTACTCAAAATTTTATTTCATTAAATAAATAATCATAATAAATAAATTCTTAATTTTTTCTTCTTAGAACTGTTATTAATAAAATATAGTTTTATTGAAGAATTTAAAATGCAAATATGTGGTGCGTGGTGAGTTCTTAACGCACGCATTTCTTAATTAAACGCAGAAAAGATATAAACGCATCCTCTCCGTATGAATTTAATAACATACATAATGTAAAACGCATGACTTAATAAAACTTAGATATTTACGTTGAAGTTAGTCGATGCAAAACGCAGAAATCGCGAAATCTTCTACGGATTCATTCATCTCGCCTCGAAACTCAAACATAAAAGTAACATACTTGCGCAAGAATCCAAATCTTTCATGTGGGACTTAAGTGCAAATAAATGAAAGAATATTAAACGGAAGACTGAAGGGAATTCGCGATCTGTCTCGTCTTTTGCATGCAAAACACTCGCGGTGTATTTCATGTGCTGGTCAGAATAAAGCGAGGCGAATATTTTCGCATGCACGCTAATATGTAAAAGCAAAGAGGAAGCCGCGGCAATTTGTAATTATCAGTTATGTCTTTTATAACAAATATCTTGTGCGATCGGAATTTCTCGACGCAAAATTGCGATGCAATCCGTGCGCCTTCTTCGACTCCTTGGGCGAGTTAAATGTCTTTGTCTTTGCCTTCAGTACGGCGTGAATTTTATTTTCACGTTTTCGTCGTGTGCCTCGACGATGGGCGTAAGCATGGCTAATTAAATTTCTTTTTGTTCCAGGTAAGTACCCGCTCAAGTTTTTGAATAGCAATAGCGCGTGGCTGAATGGACGACTCGCGCAAAAACCAATACAATAAGTAAGCCCATTACTAAGTATCACTGAGTAATTTAGCAACGATTACGCGTAATATCCATTTATTTTGGTTTTTGTTCGTTTATGACCGGCCGCGCGATGAATGCGATGATATTTCCTCCCGAACGCGTTAAACTTTTTGTTCGAAACCGTTCGTTTTGTGCGTTGAGTTAAGTCTTGGAGCACGCGCGCGTGTGGGTTAATACTAATACGCGAGTCTCGTGCCGATCCTCGATTTCTTCGGCTACCACTTCAGTACCGTAATATACAATATACAATACGTATTTATAAAATTTCAATTTTTTTTACTTAATGCATGAAATCCAGTATATAAACAAAAATAAAACCAAAAAATTCAAAGTTTTTTTTTTCTGTAAATAAAATTACAATAAATCCAAACCTGTAATGGCAAAGTTTTAAACAAATAAGTAAACTCGTAATACAAAGAGCCGTGATTAATTGGGAAGCTTTTGGCGGTTCAGAGTTGTTCCAAGTCGAACGCACAAATTCAGGTGTGCATTTGCCCTCGTGCCCTCCGACTCTGCCACGTTTCGCCAATAATAATCTAAAATATCCACAATTCACTCACTGAGTAAACGTATGTACAGGCCTGCTGGCTGGCTCTGCGATTGCGAACATGCGCGTCAGTCAGAAGAGATGAGGCGGCTGATGGTCCAAGAGACGAGCCATTATCCGCGAAGGAGCAGGCGAATGCAAAGAGAATTAAAGTGCGAGCAAACCATTTTCCGAGATTACAAGCGTATAACGCACGCGGGGCCGGCGAAGAACGCGACGTGCCCGCTGCGGGCAGCGGCGCATCGTGGGCCGTTGGAGGTGCGATTCTGAAATAAGAAGCACGTAGCGCGCGCCAGAGTTCGGCGGGTTTGCCGTTTGTCTGACCTTTTCACACCGTTTACGTGCATAAACGGCGCGCTCTGACAGGGACGCACAAATAGATCGCGGACATGTCGGCGGAAATTTATCATCTACCAACTACCATCAAAAACTTTACTTAACAAACCACAATTTCAGCTTCACGAACGGAATATCCGTGAATTAAAGGGTTAGGTCACTCTAGGATAAAACAAAAAACTTTTTGTGGATTTATTTCAAGAAATACAAGAAGACAAAACCAAATATTATTAACGTGATTATATTATACATCTTAGTGGCTAATTACACTAATTTTTATTTATGTGATTTATTACAAAATGGCGGCTGTACAGCGTTTTTGCGATAACGCATTTTTTTTTGCATTTTTTGCCTTAATCCTACAATGGAACCTGTTAAAATTAATTTTTTGCTATAAATTAACCGGCTTAATATTTTTATGATTCTAAAGTAATGTTTAAGCTAAAAAAATATTTGATTTTATGAAAATTAATAACAAAAAATTGTGATTAAAAAAAAAATTTAAAAATTTAATTTGCTGTTTCTCGTTTATCTCTTTAGTTTGAGCTTAAATAACAAGAGTCATTCATTCAGTTAATGCTTTTGTTAGCAAAAGATCTCTCGACAAACAAACACAAACATGCCCAAAGGGCTATTCTGATCCGCATTCAATCCGCGCTCGCGCAATCGTTATAAACGCGCTGGCATTTAACTTAAGTTAATTTAATTGTGTGCTAAACAAATCGATTCTTTCGCCGCTACTTTTTCGCAGCGATCGCGTTGCACGTTCGAAGCTTTTAACGAACGATTCAAGCCAACATAATCTAATCAGTTTATGTGATATTAACAATCGCCAGAGTCGATTATTTGTGATCGCGGGTGCTAGCTAGCGCCAAACAAGCCATTTGTTCGTATTCAACGTTGTTGGTTGCTGAAGAGTTGGAGTGGCAACAACAACAAATAACCGTCGAGCAAGCAACGGTAGAAAATGGAGAGGAAATGAAAACGATGGAGTGGGTTTTCATTTATTTGAATATTTATTCTTCGATAAATAAGACACGTTAATTAACACACAAAAAAACATTATTTAAAATGATTATTCAGGAAATTATTCAAAAAAAAGTTTTAAACATTACTCATAATACACAGCGAATGATTAAGTAGTTCTTCCGGACCATAAATTTTTCTTTTATGGCTTGTATTATTTTATCGCTTTTTTATACTCGCATAAAACGTTAACTCGTTCAAAATTGCAAATAAAAATAAAATTAAATGTTTCACTTGATTTTGAGCTACTCTTACTTAACTTAACTTAACTTAACTAACTAGTAACGTAACTAAATTTAACAAACATCATAAGATTTATAATATATTTAAATTGGATTTGAATTAAACGCGGAACGCGAGAAAATATTATTAACCCAATTAATTAGTGACTTTAAACTGAATGGAGTAAACAAACAAATATAATTATGCGCGAATGTTCATTTCACAAAATTCAACTCGCAATAAATCATTTCCAGCTCGCATAATTTTACATTTATTGACTATTCTGTGAACTTCTCGATTTCGTTAAGAATTTTCTTGTCATTTTTTTCAAACGAAGTCTAAAACCGGCTCTGTACATGCGTGTCACACCAGTCGCAATGTCGCGCTCGCATTTCATTATATTGAACGCATAATTTATTATAATGAAAACTAATTAACGATAAATGCATATCTGACGGACCAGCGCGAGGTATCGCACGCTATCGGCTAATGAGCAGCGCGATAGCAATATCGAGTTGGAGCTGTCACATTGGTTTAACTACGAATTAATAATAAGCGGCGATGTGAGAATCTGGAGTCGGTTAAAGCGCTGGACGTTTGTTGGACAAACATTTTTATGCCGTTTCCGTAATTATCATAATCCACGACCGGTAACGAATAGTATTCAAACGAGTCTTAATCAGCGGTTGGTTGTTCTAATTTATTTCTAATAGTGCGTCGCGTTTTGCGCTCGCCATTAGGCATTTACTTTACTTTACTTTACATTACAATTATTATTAATAATTCTGCAAAACGTATAAATATAGATTATTGTTGATGTTAGAATATGGAATCACCGCCCAGGGAATTGCAAGACAAGCCAATTATTATGATTTGTTGTTCAACTTTATCTACAATAATTAACTGTTCTTACATTCATTGCTTAAACAGAGACAAAAAAATGTTTTTTCTTTCCCAGGAATGAAACGAGTCAGGTGGAATTGAAAGCCTTGATTACATGATATGACAACAGTTTGATTTGTGACAATAATAAATAATATACAATTATAATTACAATTACACAATTGTCAGTTAGTTCTTTTAGTTGCTGATTTTTGTAAAATGTTAATCTTGACTTAATGTCGCTTCGTCCAGTTTATAACGAGCGTAGAAACTTAAAAAACGTTGATGGTACCCTCGCAGGTCGTTTAGATTGCGAGCGTTGTTTGTTATAACGATCATCGATTTTCCTCCATATTAAGATTCGGATCTGCGAGCGCGGGGCGAGCACCGGACAACGATTAATCTTGGTCGAACAACAAGCACACTTAATGTCTAATTAAATTCCCCATACCATACGTCTTGCGTCCGCGGCCCCGTCGCGCTAAATGCATGCGCAACACGTTCGGATATCGACGTGCATCTAATGCTAGTTAATATAAAATTTTACTGCGTGTTCGAGCACGGCTAATACGCAGGTTGCACCGACGCTGGCGAAAGATCGGGCGTCGTTAGCGGACGCGCCGAGTGCGCATTAAGAGGCGTAATAAACGGATAACGCCATCGCCGCCGCCAACATCAGGACCCTTTGGTTCGATATTTGTGCGCGCTGGATTAGATTTATGGATCAATTCGGTTTTAATAACACGTGTCCAGCAGGAGTTCCTTTCTGAGATATTTTCGATGGTTGCGCAGGAAACTGAACTGGATTGGAGTGAACCGGGGACAACGATGGCGGTTGTGTGGGCAAAAGTATTCCAAAACCTATTTGCATAATTAGCGCGATACCACAACCGAGTTGTTCGCGATCTTGTACGCGTAACATCAGTGACGTCCAAGCAACGCATCCATGATGCGGGCTTAATTAATCTGCTTAAGTCGCGCACTTCCATAACCTGCTTAATTGGCTTGGAAAAAACACTAGATCGGTATTTTAATAAACATAACAAAAAATGTTTTTACAAAACTTAAGCTTTCTTTTGCTGGACGAAATTTGACGAGAAACTTTAAAATCCTGCAAATCCTGGATCCTCTCGTCGTGCCAAACGCAATCTCGTATGTGTCGCTCGTCCACGCGACGTGTACAAGCCGTGCACGTATGGCATTAGCTCGTCGCCGATATAATGAAGCCGTAGAACATTACCGTGAATTACACGGCAATAAGTGTCATCCGTACATAGAATCGGGATTCTTCGGACCACGTCATCCGCGCGACGCGATTCCGCGAACTTCGAAGTTCTCCGCCGTGCTTCGGCTCGCGTGTCTCCTAGCTTCACATTTGCATTCGAGAAGCAAATTTGCAAATCCCAGAAGTACCACAAAAAAACAACAAAAAGCAAGATGCGAGATAGGCTCGAGTCTAATTCTCCCAAACGCATTAACAGAATGATAGCTATGGCAGTGATGGTGATCCACGACGCGGATGGATCGATGGGAGCCTGGAGCAAAGCGGAGCAATTGACATAAATAAATAAATGAATAAATAACGCACGGATGGACAAGCCTAAACAGATGAAACTATAAAATTAGTCGACGTTGTTGTCGATGCCATGCGATGCGATTTGATGTGATGAGATAGCAATGAACGACATATGTTCAGCGCTGGCCAGTTTATCTATCTCCACGCTCATTAAAAAATGCAAAATTTATTCCTATTATAACAGCCGCGACTATTACGATTACGACGCTTTACAACTATTTGTGTTTCGAAGTCGCGGCGCGCACGCCGTTTCGGATGCTTCGCATTTTATTGTTTCCTTTTACATAATTCACCGTAAGCGGCGAGTGAAAACTCGGCCGATAAAAACGCGCCCGAGCAGAGTTATTAAAACGCTGCCACAATGAGCCCATATTTGCGGTTCTTTTATAGTTTACATATCGGATGAATTATTGCAAATTGGAGTTGTGCTTGTCATTTATTGATTCATTAATTTTCGTGTCTGCCTTTCAAATGGCAGCGACGACGGCGTGCATCAGGGCACAGTTTCATCATTTGATTTCGCGATAGACAGCATTTCAAAGCTTAATTACGCCACCCGACAACAATCGTTTTTTCGACTCCGATTCAATTTCGTAATGAACTCACTGGTTTTTATAATTTCAATTTTTAATTGAAAAGCGCGTCCCGCTGCGTTGCTTCCTGCAGCTCGACAACACAACTCATTCCTTAAAAGATCCATCGCTAATTAATTTCATCTCGGCGTTTTTTCCAACGCATCTCTGCACTTTTTCGGAATGGCCGCTGCGGTTATCTATGGCTGGCTTCAAATCTGATTTCTGATGTTACGAAAGAAAGCGCGCGTTGTGCCGAAAAACTGCTGGAGCGCCGTGCGCCGGATTCGAGCAATGTAATTATAGTTAATTACTGTTTATGCCGGATGATCGATTTTGCCGCTCGATCGGCGTTTTCGAATCGAAGCAGGAAATCACGTGCCGCGCGCGTTCTCGTCGGTGAACCAGCCACACCACACAAAAAAGACGCAATCGCGATCTTGGCTCAATCTTCCAAGTCGAGCTTCCAAGCCGCGTCGATAAATAGTGCAAGACGCAACTACGGCCGCCACTTAACGAAAACTAGGAAAAAACGTGCGACCGTCGAGCTGGCTAAAAGGCATTCGAGGCCCGCGCGCAAGAAAAACTAGTCGACGATTATGGCAAGGAAGGATGACGATCCAGGGAGTCGATGAGCACTAATTTTCAGATTTCATTCGCTTTATTTAATAGATATTGAGTTAATTAACTTTAAACAGAACTCCATTTTAAACCTCAAACATATCTTTATCTTTTTAAGAATAAATTTTTTTATTTTTGTCGAATTTGTGTCGGTTGCCGCGCTTAAAATGTAAAATGTAAATCGCTTTACAAAGCAAACGAAAGAAGAGTTTAACCTTTTTCATACACCTACGAGCTTTGAGTTTTGAAACGTTCAAACATATTGCAGACGTCCAAACATCCGTCGTGATCACTATTCATATTGTTTGTAAGTAAGTACTTACATATATTTAACAACAAATAGATGAGATACATGCCTAATATTGTTTTACCACATACCGGCTGTCCATACAAAACTAATTCTTTAGGAGCGCGCCGCGATGGTAACTAATAAGCGTACGGTACCGAAATGACACTAACATTATGTTATAATATCTTTTTCGTTGGCGACTGGATGCACGCCGAGATGACTTTCGGATAACATTGAGGATGTGCGCAAGGTTTAGTTCTGCAGCTGGCAATTGCAATTAGCAAACATTTAGGTGTTTAAGATGCGATTTTTATCGAGCAAAGCATATAAACGATACGTACTAAACGTAAAAGGTATTTTGTTATAAATTACACATTATGTGGATAAACGCGATTTTTATTGCAGACATTTGAATAAAATGTTAAGTTGACACGTGTGGCTCTAAACAACTTTGTTATGTTTCTACATTTTATTCAAATTTTATTTTAATCCCTTTCGCAACACGCAAGAGAAACATGGTAAACGTTTAGTTTAGCTTCGATGCGAACAAATATCAACAAATAAAATTTCAAATTGATTTTATTCCATTTATGAGATGGTGGTATTGCGATATGCTGATTCCGATGCTGATGGGAGGAATATTATAATAGCATGGGTTTGCTTGTGCGCCACATAAGCACGCATTTTTATTGAGTTATATTCCGCCTTTTTCCACAATAAACCGAAGATGTTATGAGCGCTTGCCAATTATTTAGTTTTTCGTCGTCGGTGTGGGGCGATAACGTAACGTAGGCAATTTATGTTTTTCGTCATAAATTCGAAACTTTTACGCCGGGGGAGAGAGCATCGAGGAGCGGATCAAGAGGATTGCGGATCGCGGATCGCATGTTCGCGGTACATGCTAAAAACTAGTTTAACGCGCGTCGCTCGCATCTCCGCTCGCAACTCAGGTCGCGTTTCTTCCGACGGTGGCGGCGGTTGCTGGAACAACCAACAAGCAACATCTAACGTCCAAGTGGAAGTCAAAGAAATGCACGCGATTTAATCGTTTCTGTTAATCGAATTCTGTTTTCCCGCAGCTTCGACTTAAGTCCCTGCGAAGCTCTCTCGTTAAGGCCGATCGCGTTTTAGTTAAACAGTTCGCGGCGCATGCGAGTCGCGAACTGTTGTCGCCGTAACGATTCGTCGCCGCGTGGCCGGCCGCAATTGGAATTGCCAATTGCGGGGCAACTAACTAACTAACGACTAACTAACAAGCGATGCTGCTGCGGAGCTGGAGCTGGCGAGCAAATGCGCGGACTAATTACAGAAACGCGCGGCAGCCAATGCGCGTCGCGAGTCGCCCGCGGTGTGTGCGTACCGGGTCGGTCGCGCGATGCTCGGCTGCGGATTATTTAATTAGGTGTTTAATTAACATTCGCAACACCATCGGCGACTCGCCGACCTGTGTCATAGCTCGCACGCCGAAGCTAAACCAAGCGTTTTTTTCCCACTGCTTGCAGATGCCTCTGCCTTGGGACGTGGACGTCTTCTTCTTCTTCAGGCCGGGGCAACTCCACCGAGAGCCAATCAACAGCATCAATTGGAATTCAGCTAATTGTAAAGGCTTAATTAACACGCCACAATGAGGCGCGCAACGGGACAGAACCAGGGCCGCGCTAAAGAGAAAAAAGGGTAAGTGCTTGTTAATTATCATTAAGCATTATTTTTTATTCGTAATTAAACCGGACGGGACGGATCGTTACGAATTCGATTAGGGATTACGAAAGGCGTTCGAATTGAAATTGAGGCATTGAAGCATTGAGACATCGAAACGTTAATCATAAAAACACGCCCGAACTAAGATAATTGAATAAATTTGAATTTAAATCATTTTTCGGTCGTTACGAAACGAAATTTCGTCGAATTCAGATTGACATGACGACGAAGACGAACGCTTTCTACTCCAGACCAAAGCAAACTTTGCTTCAAATGCAACATGCAACGAAATCAATCGAAAATCAAGCCGTTCGAATTATAGGACGAAAAATGTTAATAAGTGTAACGAAACGTGTAGTAGGTCTATTAGCCGTGCACTCGAATACTTCTCAAGCCTCAAGAATACTTCTTGAAGATGCGAGACAGCGACTTTGTGTCGGGCAACGACGCATAATGAATTAAATAGCTGATACCAAGCGACGTACGCGAAGAAGAAGAAGGCTAATACCCGAACGTCGAGCTATCCGAAGCACTCATGCTCAGTGCGAAGGAAGTAACGTAAAAAATACGAATGATTGATTTCCATTTAATGTGACTGTCAATTAGGTGCTTATTTTAAAGGCCAAAAACACACACCAAATCGACTACACCCATTTTATCCATCGCGAGACGGGCATGAAAGGCGCGATTGCCTCAGCGTTTATTATGCTAATTATTTTTCGAGACGCGAGAAGAAACGCCAGACACCCGAGCGACGCGACATAGTCGCCGAATGTGCCGGGAAACCGTTGAAAAACAATTAATTAACGATGTGCTAAATTTAGACGAAACACACTTAACATGCAAATCGGCGGGGCGCGTAATAACTGGTTGCGCGCTCCTTCTGCGTGTAATAGTTTAATGAGTCGCGCTGTGCACTACGCCGATTGTTAATAAAGAGTATCAAGTGGTTTTCGCCAAGACGCCAATACGCCAAGAACAAACAACTGTTGTCGTTCTAGCTGTATCACAAATTAATCGACGCAATGTCAAGCGCAAGCGCAATAAAAGCTTTCTTTGCACTTTTGCACTCAGCGCGTGTATTTGAGATTTTTTCATTGCAAGCACTAGAAGAAGTTGTTGGTGCTGGACGGTGCCTTGCAGGATAATCTGCAATTGTGCATGCACAATGCGGGAGACGCAAAGTTTTGTCGAAAAAGTCGCGAGCGCTGAAACGGAATCGTACACGGGCCCGTAGGCGTTTAAATAGGTCTTCATGTCCTGTTTTAGTCAGGCCACAATGCGGCCGTATTGCCAATTTGGCTTTGTGTTCGGTTTTATTGAAGTGTTTGGCTTTTGTTAGCATTGCAATCGATTACGACGCACGACGCGCGGTCAACGAATGTAAAATGTGATTTTTTTCACCGTTTCGCAACTCGAGAAAATTTTATTCTAATGTCTTACCATAAAATTAAATTCCAACGCAAATATCAACATACAGTATCTTACAGTGTTAAAATCAAAACAAACAGAACATTAAAAAAACAAATTATTTTTGTTTTTTCGTGTTTTGCGTCGTGTTTCGTTACGCATGTTCGTAATAATTCAATCGAAAAATGCTCCCTGTCAGAGGATCGCGTGTATACATCAGAATTTGTGTAGCCACGAGTCGCGTTAGTAGTAATAGTCGATCATAGTGGATCTATTATAACAGTGGATGGCAAACGAACGCAATGGAACATAAAACCGTAACTGAAACTTTGCTGACGGGATGCGGGAGTCATACAATCCGACAATCCGAGCGCGAAGCGATTTAAACGCGTCTGCTGGCGACGAACGCTGCAAACTCCTCCAAGCCAACTTCTCTGCATGCAACAACAACAACAACAGCAACAACAACACACGATCATGCGGTCGGTCGAGCTACGCGACGGAATTGTAGAATGGTTGCAGTTATACTCGTATTTACCAACTACGTGCAAGTTGTTGTTGTTTATTGATGAACAGTTATAATAAAGATTACCTACTCGTTTCGAGGCAGGCCACTAAGCGACTGCGAGGCGTATAAAGGAAATTCGATTACCAATTTACATTTCGCAGCTTATATCGCCGCACGGCATTGTTTTCCACTGCTAATCGTGTTAAAAGTGTCGCGATTTATTTTGTTTTAATTGACATGCGACAACACCGACTTCGATTAAATGCTTCTCAGACAAATTGCGTTTCAAGTACCTCCAAGCACTTCAATGTACAATCAAAATATTATTACAATATTACAAAATGTTGACGTTTTTCTAAGAATATGTCACTTCTAAGAACTTCAAAAATTCAAAAAAAAAATTTACTTCTCTGCGTTGTTAATGAAAAAGACAAACTGGGAAGGTGCAAGGCGAAAAACATGACAACTAAATATCTAAATCTATTGTAGGCTTCACAACAAAAACGTCTCTTAACAAGGGAGCCAATTAGTTCAATGTTTTAACATGTACTTTAGACCAGAGACTCTTGTACACACATAATAGACGTTCCTAAACTCTACTCGGAAGGCTTAAGTCTTCACCACAACCTGAATATTGAAACTTGGAACCATCATTACAGTAGCGTAGCAAGAAATTTTTCGTTTCTTACAAAAATAGATCCTTAGAAGTCCTTTCAACTGAGATTGGTTACCAAAACTTTTAGCTACGCCTCTGTACTGTTGTGTCCTCTGGCGTTGTAGGATGTTCTATGTTAAATGTAGAAAAGTTAAAAAGTTGAAGGTAAAGAAAGGTTTCATTGTGTTAATATCAGCGACGAAAAGCCATATCAATACACAGTTGTAGGTACGAGAATGTACCACTTACAGGACAAGTTGGCGCAGCTCGAGGATATTATGTGCTAAGGAGCCGATAACGAGACGACATGTTAACAAAACCAAGCGCGGGAATGAAGACACGCGCAACTTGTACGTGGTCCTTGAAGCTAACAGCTTCAACTAGCGTGAATGAACGAATTGAGATAACAAATTTTATGTTTCAAAGCTGCCCACACTAATTACAAACGCGAAGTGTTCTGTGTCGTGTTAGTTTTCAGCGGTAATGTCGTTTTATTGCGGCGATTAGCAATTCAATAATCAATAAACTAATCACTATGGTTTGTGGCAACGAACGGAAGTCGTTTAATTAAAAATTATTTGAACTCATTACTTATATTGTCTAGTAATTAATGAATCATGAATTTTGTTTTGCTGTTGAGTAATTTTAAATCAAAATGAATTATTTTCTTACGCATTTAATTAAGGATTTAAGTTTTAAGGATTTAATGCCATCGATAGGTATAGCAATCATATTAAGATACCGTTCGATTAATTTTATTAATAGTTTTACAAACTTCCTACGAGTGATGCGAGCATCCGAAGCGCTCCTGAGAGAATCCAAGATTGCAAGAGTTGGAATATAAGTGGCCGCTTATTTTTGGTGTGGTCGTGTATGTGTGCGCGCACGCCGTGATTGAATGAAATAAATGAATGAAGCTCCACGGCGTCGTTTCGTCCATCGTAACGTCCGAGCGATTATCTCGCGAATGCTGAGCGCGCTGCGCTCCTGAATAAATAAATGCATAAATGGATAGGCTGGAAATCCGCGTGGAGACGCAAAAAACGAACAAAATGCACAGCACGCCGGCAATTAACTCTCGTTTTGCATATGGAAGTCAAGACGCGATGCACCTCACGAGGACATTTCATGCGCAACTAGCGCACGAAGGAAAATTAGTTTATGTCAAAAGGAATTTTTATAAACTGCACTTCGTAATTTTATGTAATCAATCAAAATCTACGCAATTATAAATCACGATTACTGAGTTCTGTCTAAATGAAAAATTTTTAATTTAATTTTTTTGGAATTTTTTTTAAAGATGAGACTAAAGAATCTTTTTCTGGTATTTTTTTTTTCATTTGATCACCTACGGTGAAAAGAAAAGCGATAAATTTTGATAGGTATTCCAATTTGGGCAAACATCTTCGCTTGTGTTGTTGTTGTTGTTCAATTGCTGGGACATTAATAATATTTTTTTCAAAACAATTGAAAAGTTTGGATAAAGTTGAATGTCGATTCAAAAGGAATTCTTGTAGATACTTGTCGTAACATGCATGGGTTGAAGTATAAAATGTAGGTATTAGGATATTAGGCGATCGCAGCGTGCGTTCGAAACGTAATAAATGCGTACGTAGCGCAATTACAATAAAAAGGCAATAAACTCGTTCGCGCGCCGCGTCACCGGCGTCGGCACGGACTCGCGGGAAGCACTGAAAATGGACGGGTTTGTCGTCCGCCGGGACAACAGACGCACGACTTTAATGTTCTTATTCGCGACCATTATCTGCGCTCGGGAGTGTTAATGTACTCAATTTCAATTTGCCGGGGCGCAAATCAACTCTCCTTTATACTGCTTTCAAATACCTTCAAATAAAATCAATTACCATCAACTACAACCTAAAATTATCAGAACAATTGTGCGAAATTTTAATAACTGTTTTCTTATTTTATCATTTCCCGAAAGAAATTTCAGAATATTTAATTTTAAACTTGTGTTATCATTATGGAAAGTTTTTTTGAGAAAAAATTTGTCATTTTGTTATTTTTAAGTAAAAATGGATTTTTAATGAGTAATTATTAATGAATTTTTCTCAAATTTGGAACAGAAACTATTATGGAGTTATGTTAACATATTATGAAGAAAAATCTAAAATATCTAACCTCAAACCAGAGTTATTAGTATGTAAAGTTGACATGACAATAAAAGGAATAGATTTTCGATACTTTTAAGTAAAAATTGATTTTCAATGAGTAATTATTAATGATTTTTATTTAAATTTGGAACAGAAACTATTATGGAGTTATGTTAACATATTATGAAGAAAAATATAAAATATCTAACCTCAAACCAGAGTTATTAGTATGTAAAGTTGACATGACAAAAAAGAAGAATACATTTTTGATACTTTTAATTAAAAATTGATTTTTAACAAGAAATTATTAATTAATTCTGGTTTAATTTAAAATATATAAAGTTCATAAGTTAATTTAGAACATCGCGAAAGAAATTTTCAAATATCTAACCTCAAACTTGAGTTATAGGTATGTAAAATACAAATAAAACTTTTGCATGAAATGAAATTAGAGTGACATAGTTTTTAATTATCCCAATTTGTCTGAGTGTTCCAATATTTTTAAAAATGTGTATATATATGGGTTGAAAAGTTCTCAAAATTTTGGTGTGTGTTTTCAATATTTTCAATTCTATGTTTATTTATAACAATGATTCCCATCAACCAAAAAAACTAAAACATCATTACTTTATTAGCTGGAATGGAATACGTACATATCCATACCGCCCGAGAATCGCAATTAATCAAAAACGTGTCTTGGACTTCCTATCCGCAAGCAGCACGAAGAGACGCCACGAAGAAAAAAAACCGACACGAAGAGCGAAGAATTTTTAGTGTAATTTTATGCATGCTAATGAACACTGCTTGAGCAAGTCAATTATTTTTCATTTCATTCACATAAACATATTTAATGGAAGCGTTTTTTTTTTGTTGTTCTTGCTTCCATTCGTGTTTTGCATTTACTGCATGATTGCTTCCACGAAGATCAAAGTTCCACAGACTCCTTCAACTGGCCAATTTGATAATCATTATTTTAATATCAACATAAATTTAATAAAAGCCTGTGATAGATAAATAATAATTAATATTTAATATTCAATAAAATAATTTTCAAATCATGGTTGGATAACTTCATTGAGTTACGTACCTTTTTTTACAGATCCTACAAATTGCACATTTGAGAACTTTTCAACTTAAATTAAAAAAATAATTAAATTTTAATAAATTACTGTTTATTTTGTTTGATAATTTTTGAACCAAATAAAATTAAAATAAAAATTTCAATTAAAACGCACCGCTTTTGTTTTGTTTTGTTTTTGACGCATGAGTTATGCGCCTAAAACCAAAACAAAAAAACGAAATTAATTGTTTGTTAATGATGATTATAATTAACGTGCGTAGGAACATTACCTCTCCATCTGAACAGTGACGGAATAATGTTTTCGTTTTCGTCCAGACTTTTGGTTTTAAAGGTTTATTTGATATCTTTTTATAACCTCCGTCGCTTTTTTCGTTTCAATTAGTGCCGCCCATTAGTTTTAATGTATAATTAATTAGATGTATACATGCGCAGCATCTACACAGTGCGTTTCACTCACGTCCTCTGTTGCGTTCTAGCAATCCGTGCAGGCTACGCGCAGCCTTCCGCAGTTCCTCGCCTCATCGGCCGTCGCAGTCTCCACATCCTTCGGCGGTAAGTACTTTTCTTCTACTCATTTCATGGCGATCGAATTCGACGACGGGGCGGCAATGCAAGCGTGAGCGCAACACGCGCTTGACTTTGACTTCATAATCACTGGGTTTTATTTAACGAAACGTAACTCGGAGCGCTACCAGACCCGCCATTGCCGTGATTATAACGTTGGATTTTTTGATAGCCGCAGCCCGCGCCCAAGGAGCGCATCCTCGCACGTCGTGTTCTTTTCGCAGACAACCGCTACGGTTTTGGCTTCCTCGCGCATTAATTATACACTGGGTTTAATTCCACTATTAGAAATATTCCAATTTATAATTTCTACTAACAATAATTGTTCTATTTTGTTTAAGATTTAAAATAATGAAATAACTTCTTGATTTCATTAAATAAAATTAAAAATTTAATTTTTTAATTTAAGTAAATATTACTAAATAATGCAGTGGTTCATGTAGTACCTAACAACATTGTTGCAAAATTTAAAACCCCGCCAGCTACTAAATTACTAAACGAGCTACAGCATCAACGAATTTAATGAGTTAAGAATTACGATCGCAGTTTGGTTCTTTAATAGTCGGCTAAGATTTCATTTAATACAAACAATTTAATTCCCATCAATTTTACTACAATTTTAATGAATGCTTCAAGTACCATTCATTAAAATAACATTTCATTATGATGTTTTACATTCAAATAAATACACCTCTGCTAATTTTCATCATTTGCTACTTCATGTTCATAAAAATATTTCTATGTCTCAAGAATTTGAATGATTTGGTTTTGGGTGGTTTGAGGTAAAGTGGTGCCACCTATCAAAAAAGGTATTAAGATAAAATGTAGGTTATTTAAGTGCGAAAAAGTTTTATTAAAAACATTTTTGATTTTCTCAATAATAGTACTAGTTTTTGATGTTTTTTTGTGTAAAAAACAGTAAATTTTGTTGATAAACTTTAAACTAATGTTGTATTTTTAATTTAATTTTTACAGCAGTGGTGCCACCTATAAAAAAATGTAACTAGGATAAAATATAGATTATGTAATTACGAATTAATTTACCTATAAGAATTTTTGAAAATCCTGTTGTATTTATATAATACTCTCAATTTGTCTTGTAAATAATAGCTACCTTTCTACTTTTTGAAATGAAAAAAATTTAAATAATAATACAATTTCGTATACTTAAACTTCGATTAAATCTGGTACATATTGTTACAAATCTAAATGATTAACACTTTAATTTTATGCACGACTAAATCTTTAAAATGGCACATTCTTATTGTCACATCGCCGAGCAATAAATCTCAAACCATTCAAACAATAATATCTTCCTTGACATTACCTCTTGCTTCAGCGTTGTTGATCCAGCGCCCATCTCAAACCCCGACCGATAGTCCAAACCGCGGCTCGATTTCAATACGCGGCTATTAGCCGCAACAGCCGCCTCGTCCCGTAGGTTTTATTTCTTTATCAGCCGAGGCAATCAAAGAATCAAACGCAAACGTCAAAGCGTACGAGTGTCAGGACGGACGCACGCACGCCCGCCTAATAGCCAAAGAAATTATTTACATAAAAATTTCTCAACTTAAAATAAAACATAAAATATATGAAAAGAATTCCATCACGAAACACGACTCTTCGGCTTCCACTTCTTCGCGTCTAATATATGTCTATATCTCGCTTAAGCTGATCCAAATGTCACACACTTTTCAAAGCTTCGAAAGTTTTTTTTTGATTTTTATTTTCAAGATTGAAGATTGTTCAGGTTCAAGTCGAGCTGAAGAACTTTTATCTTAATCTAGTTTAAGTTTTGATGGCTTGACTGGACGATTTCGAAATAAATTTTGAAAAAATTTCTTCAAGCTGAAGAAAGAATCTGATATTAGAAAAAAGTTTGTAGACTTAAAAGTTAAATTAAATTTTTCTAACCATTTATTTCTTCATATGAAATACATAGGAAAGTCGCTAAAAGTTTAGTATCTTCTAAACCAAATAATTGCTTCACCTATCTTTAAACGCACGGATAGATTAGCTAATATCCTATCGAATGGTGAAATAAAAATTAAAGAAAATAGAAATTTTATTTTAGAAATACTACAAAATATTCCGAAATAATTTTAACTTGATATTCATATGGAAAAACACTTGAATATCCCTCTACTGGAACTCGTTGCTAGGGCATCAACAAGCCCTACCTTAGCAACGGCCTATGTACAATAGTACTCTGACCAATCACAGCTCGTATAGAATATATATAAGCAGTATACTTGAATGTATATAAAATACCATGTGTACGAGACACAGCGTTGACTCTATGTTCCTATCAGTCACAGCACGTTCAAAACTTGTAGTCACTGAACACTTGAAAATGTATATTCTCCTACGTTTGAAATCTCCTTCCACTGGAACTCGTTGCTAGGGCATGTT
>JARJDS010009241.1:0-78469 GCA_030264155.1 Atheta pasadenae | reverse complement strand
TTTCCACCCGTCGATTTTCGTTGCCACAAGCCCTCGGTTTGGTGGGGATATTTATTTTTCACGTTGGGGGAAATTGCAGGAACGTATTTTATAATTTACATTTTTAAATTTTAATTTTTAAGTTCGGGCACTTGGACTTGGAATATTTTTCAATTCTTAATTCAATTTGAAGTAAGCGTTACTAGCTTCTTATTTATTTGAAAAAAAAGATAGGCCAAGCGGGAATCGAACCGTAGACCTTCGGCTTCACAAGCGGCTTCTTAACCACTAGGCCATTTCCTATACTTGCTGAAATATGCAAAGTTTCATAATTTCATTTTCATCCACTTTAGAAATAATTGTGCCGCACTACTACTAACGCACACCAACTACGCGCAGCGAAAAATTGCACCGTATGCAAATAATAAATGACAATACAGGTGATACATTTAAATTTATTAAAATATATAGTTACATGTAATAACATATTAATATCTTGCGTTTCCAATAATATTTTGACGAATTAGTGCAATATTTCAACATTAGAATCCGTCAACCATTTTAATTTCCGTTTGTACATCAACCAATAATACAAAAATACCAAATAACATTGGAATATCGCACTAGTCCACATTCAGAAACTTATATTAATAATTTGTTTGGACTAGTAAAATCACATTACCTATCGATAAAAATATTTTCCTCCAAGTAATTTGGCAATTCAAGAATAGTATGAAGTATGTGCCAATAGCGCATTGCCAAAAACAAAAGAATACGTTTATATAGATACGATTAATTTCTGCTGTCTTCTTACACATTCTTTATAATTCTTATCAATTGAGTCCCGTATCATTTATGAAATGATATGTGACAAAAACATTAACTCCTTTATATAAATAGAAATTGGTAATAAATAGTTCTATTATATAAACACGGTTAGTTTGCATTGGAATGACATCTTCCTAATGATCAATGATTAGCGGAGAAGACATTTACAGTAAACAGTCGAGTGAGAACACCTTTCAATACATGTGTGTATCCCAATTTTTTTGGAGTCAGATCTTTTAAATGTTTGCTACTTAAACTAAATGATTTATATAAAATAAAAACGCGATCAAAAATTATACATAATTACAAGGTGCTTATTACTCACAAGTTCTACAACTAAACAACGTTCCAATAGATATATACATAGAAAATTAATGATTAAAATCAGGTACTTATTATGGTAGTTAATTCCGTCAGTTTTTATATAATTAAAAATTATTGAATTAACACCAGTACCTTTTGTACAATTGTCGGCTAATATCGAAAATTATATCAATTACAAATGAGTATTGGATTTGGCTGGAACACCTATTTTTAGATATGGTTTCATATATTTCCCACATGCAGCACTGGAAAACCACGCCGACGATTGGAATCACTTTAAACCGCCGATACTTGAGTTTCTTCATCATCTGCGAAATAAAAGCATATATGACATGTCTGCCAACATTTGCATCACTCGATAATATTTAAATAACGTTGATGTGTGTCAGTAAATTTCCCATGCCATGGTGTGAGTACATTAAACAATAACGAACCAATACTTACAAATCATAATTGGCAGTAAAATCAACGAGACGATATGAATACATATAACTTATTAGCGGTTAAAGCAAAAAGTGCAAAGCTATCACGTCTTAAGTCCGTCTGCATTTGATTCAGTCAGTTTGTCTCGTACATAGTTAATCATTATGCAATACAACGTATAATTATATTTTAGTACTCAATAAATACTACTGTCGGTTATCGTCCGTGAGAAATTGGTCACACCATTATAATAACTGTGTCATAGTCAGCAGTCGAAGACGGATAGTCAGTCAAAGCATCACCTAAGACATTATTAAAATGGTCAATAATAAGTCCAAGTTCATTGTCAACATGATTGTGCGTCAAAGAAAACTAACAAAAAAGAAAGTCAGTTTTCTTACAAGTGTCTCTTCTTCAACAGTGTCGTTGTAATGTTATTGTAGTGAGGATAAGTAATAAGTAAATATTTGTGATGATTGATATGAAAATGAATGGTGGATGGAGATGCTCAGATCGTTGCATCATACGTACCGTGATCGGTGTCAGGGTCCGTATGATAATGGTAACCCTGTGTGACTCCTTCATGGGAATGTGCTCGGCCTAATCTATGCAAACGAGCCATTTGAGCAGCCACGCTATAAGCCGGAGGTTGTCGTCGCCCACCTACACCTAACATAAAAAATCCATTGAATACCAAAACAATAATTTACCACCTTCTTTCGCAAAATACTAGGCCATTGAAAACCACAACAATGCTTTCTACTGGACCATGGATGTTATTTCTTCAAATACCCCAAAGATTTTATATGTTTTTATTAAAATGTAAGTTATTGAAATGGTATGATTCGACGATATGATGATCGATTAGTACATGAATTTTTAAAAAGCATTGCTCCAACGCAGCATATTTCAAGTCGGTTTTTATAAGCCTGCTAATGATCCCAAGAAAAAAAATAGTGCACCACCCATACAGTCATTACTTACCATTAGAATTTCGTAAAGCATGAGGCAAAGGGGGCAACACAGCCACAGCATGAGAGGGCATTATTAAACCAGGACGAACGGGACCCCAGCCTGATACCAAACACCAAACATGATACATTTCCACACAAGACTCAAAACGTATTGCACAAATTCACTGACACGACCCATCTCGAAAATATCGAACCCATCATGCAACACGATATTCTCAAATAGCCGAAATTAGTATTTCATTCAACATACCTGACGTCAGCGTCGAAGGAACTCTCGTTGGACTTAAACCACGTGGAGGATAGTGCGACCCATCGCCCGAACTGTGCCCTGAATCTGATGATGCCACCGAGCCTACAGAGATACAAGCGTCATTCAATCATGCTTAGCATTTGACTACCAAGATTGCAACAGTAGTAGAGATAGAGTAACAGAACAGTAGAAATGTGCTTAGTGCGATATGCTTACCGGACTTCCGTAACGGCATGTTGCTCAGTGAGGTAACACTGCTGCTTTCCGCAGATAGGGCGACTGAAGGTAGTGGTGTGGGGGTGTCCGAGTGAGATCGCTCGTGCATCGATCTGCCGCCGGTGCCGCTACTACTGTATGATCCGTAGCTCGAATAACTGCCTGTGTAATTAAATTATTGCTTTTAGTATGCGCATTCGGAACATGAGTTTCATAACCTAATTTCGTTAGCATTCACTTACCAGTGGCGCTTGGCGCCCGCCGAACTCCTCCGGGACTTGGCTGTTGGTTCATTCCCAGGATATTGTGTGGCTGGCGCGAATACGGTCTTGTTTTCGTGGGTTCAGACAACGCTAAAAGCTTTCTAACCGCTTTTGGAGACGCCGATCCAAATTTCGCCGTTGGTTTGCGTTCATCACTAGCGCTACTCGTGCTGCTAGTGGTTGACGGCGCGGGTGATGCATGCCGTTTGCTTCTGGGATTACCCGCCGCTGACATTGCAGGTGTATTCGCCGGTTCACATTCTAATGACATATCATGCAGACGCATCTCATCACTAACAACCTGTAGATTGTTTAGATAAGCTTTGACTCGTCGTACCATTTGTGATTCTTCAAACATTTTCTTTGGATTTGGTGCAGCTGCTGATTTCTTTCGTCGTTTTACTGTGGCTTGACCTACAATATTATCATTAATATTTGAGTTTAAAAGTTTCATTTTTTTATCGTACCTCCTTGAGGATGATGCTGTGACGATTGTGTTGTGAGTTGGTTTAAGGCTACCATTGCATTACTGGTTGGCTGACCGCCAAGTTCTAACATTGTGAGAAGATCATACGGGCTGCTGCACATGTTGCTCAATGTCCGCACTTCTTTCGCTATCATGCGCAATTTTTCAAAGTTGATTAATCCTTCTACATTACTGTCATTGCCTAGATGGATAAATGTTAAATCCTTCTTGACAACAGGATAAAAAGGAATCTGAAAATACAGCAATTATGTCGAGAAGCTCTACACACTACCCCATTTAATTATATAAATTTAGAAAGTCATTAAAATACTAACAATGGGTGGTTGATTCTGTTCAGAATTTACAAGTTGCCTATATTTGCTCATGTTCCTCGAAGGATCCATAAGTTGTTGCAATTCCGAGAATATTCTCTGGTACTTAGTCGGTAATTTGTCCCAACTTTGTCGCAATCTTGATACAGCCCCGTGACCCAAACCACTTATAATAGCAAACATCGAATTGAAGTTTTTGCACTCTTTGCATTGCCCTAAGAAACACAATATAATAAGTTAACAAAATGTTTTATCATTAAAATTTAAAACTTACTTGCAACTTTGATGAACTGCTTGATAATCTTCATTCGTCGCACAGCGTTGTGTTCACTGCAAACTTCCGTGACAACCCAGAACATTTCCTTATTGACCAAAGCAGCGAACTGGTCCAGCATGGGAGTGCCATACTTGGAGTTCAACTCAAATAACTCATCAATGTACTCAGTCGGCTCGATTTGTCTAAATATGCTGAAGTCCTGCAGCGTTAATTGAATGGCGACCTCGACAGCGTTCAACTGCAAGAAATGTACAGCACTCTCTCGGATTAATTCCGGCGCCATATCGTCTGACACCAACGTTTCGCTGATGCCATTGGTCTTAAGGTAATATCGACTGCTGAGCCCGATACGTTCGGCAAGGTTCTGCAGTTGATCTGGTAGTCGTCTCTGTTTGATAGTTTGGTTTTCGGTGACTGACACTTCGCACAGACTAAACATGCTGCTCGACTCGGTCATGCCGTATTCGCGTAACGCCAGCATTACGACTTCATGCGCCGTCGTCTCTTTGTGGATTAGTAGGTATTTGTACGTTTGGTCTGGTTTAAAAACCTTGAGAACATGCTCTGGATAATCCGTGCAACGCAAGTCCTCGTAGCACAAGGACATTAAATCGGGATTGCTCTGGGAGCAGTACGTGTTTGCGCTCAGCGTTGCTTGAGGTGGAAAATTGTCAACCTGATCAGTATTCATAGCCAGACTGTAAAAACAAAAATCATTAATATCGCCAATAATTACATTATAAAATGGAGTTTAGAGAAATTAATGTAACTACTTACTTAATCATATTTTTGGGTAAAATATTCATTTTCATGAGAGCTTTCTGTAGTCGTCTTTTCGGTCCGAGCGTCATAAAACTTTGTTTTTTGTTTTCCTTATGTGGACTGTTGTTTATGGTAACTGGTTGTTGGCAAGGAGAGTCGACGTGTCCGTCTATGCTAAATCGAGCTCGTGGGTCCGGTTGTAGTTTGGAGATCTCCGAAGTTTTCCTACCTCGCGGTCGTGGCGAATTGTCGGGAGTATTTAGCATTTCTTTAAAATTCAATAGATTTGATTTCACCGTTATGCTTAAATGTGTAGCGCCCTTTAACGTTTCCAGGGCTTTAGCCTGTGGAACGTGTTCGAAACTTTGTCCATTTACTTCCAATATTTGATCGCCGCGTTTAAGACCCACTTCTTCAGCCTTCGTTTTCTTATTGACCTTTGAAATGAATATTCCAAAGTTACGTTCATACCCACCCATGATTTCAAAATTGAGAGGTTCCTCTCGACTAGAACGTGCCAAAACTACGTTGCGAATTCGAGCTTTCGCCGCGCACGCAATATTCAAAAGCCGCAATTGTCCTTTCATGGTCTCTTTCTCCAAGCCCTGCTCAAAAGTTTCAAGAAAATCGATCATGTCTGGATCGGTCTCAAAGTCTGTGAAGTGATTGTTCACCCACAAAAGAACAACACGCGTCACCCTATCTCGAATTTCTGCATTCTTGAACCACTCGAGCAATTGATCTGTCACGTGTAAAGGACTTTTGATAAAAGTCCGATGCGTGAGTAGAAAATCTTCTACATAAGTCGGGTCAGTTAAACTGTTCTCCTCTATCAACTGCTGCATTAACAAGTTAGCTGTTGCGCGAATCACTACATGCCCTCTACGATTATTACTTTGTTGCAGATCAGTAGTGCCCCGAATTTCAGTAACCATGATTAGTTGACCGTCGACTTCATGTCGTCGGGTGTTCTCTTCACCCTGATGCTGAATCCTGTAGTAATCACCTTGAGTGATGCACACGAACTGACAATCATCACACTTGGTCCGCATATATCCTTTATGGTAAAGTTTCTCCATCGTCGGAAGAATACCAAACGAATCACCCACGGTTAATGTCTGGGGTTCCTCTCCTTCTATCGTCACCTCCACGGTGCCATTAACGAGAACCGACCAAGAGTCCAATTCCTCGCCATCATTCATAACCACCGTTCCACCTTTCTCCACAACAGCAAATACCATTACCATGCAAAGCTCTCGTCGTACCGTCAATGTCATGTTTGTGAAGGCCTTTAATTGCTGTGTCAATTCCAGGAGTGCCTCAATGTCCTCAGCGGTGCGATCGTTAGGGTCCTTTTCCAAGCTGTCGCGTACAAAATCACGAACGCGCAGACTCTGCAAAAATAGAAAGCAAAAGCATGATATAATTTGATGTGATATGATAATACAAAGTTTAATTGCTGATCACATACTTCCATACTCTCAGCCAAGTCATCTTCCTCTTCACTATCATCCACCACGCTCTCGACGAGTCCGGTGAAGTCCAGCTCCTCGTCGACTTCTGAATGTGTCGACGCCATCGTGTCTGAGCCACTGTACGCCGAGCTAGTGTCTGATGAATGAGATCCTCGGCTATTCTTATTGTTATATATATTTGTCCTGTGGCCAGGAATGCCAGATTGTGGCATAAAAGCATCGTCCAATACGGTGTGTCTATTTGTCGAATCCATTGGCGCTATACTGACTGATCTGATACTAGAAATACTGTTTGTAGTTGTAGACGAATGCTCTAAATCGGGGTAATCAATCTGTAAATAAAAGTATAAAAACAATTACAACAATGCCAATTTCGTCACTTCACACAGCTATAATCCAAATAGTATTAATCATATTATCCTAATCTCAATATTTTTATTTGTACTGTTGTATCATTGTACCTCGGATGAGTCTTGAATCGAGTTAGGCCAAGATTGCGATAGTAATCTAGCTCGCCGTCGGCGCGAAACAACATCATCCATCCGCCCGCTTTTTGGGCGTAGCTTTAAATGTCCAAGCGTACTCCTGCGGCGATGTACAGCAGGACGGTCCTGCCTGACCGCCGTATTCAACGCGTGCTTAAGCATTCCGCACTTCTTTGTTTCTTTTTCTCAACAAGTAGCACTGCGCCGAGGACAATGCACAACTGTATGCGTGAAGCAACTTCAAGAAAAGCACTGCTTGTATGATAATCATCAAGTTGCACCGAAAGCACTTCTCGCGGTTTACAACCGAGTTACCAAACACAAACACAAAACAAACCACTTATCACGTAACCCTTCACAGAATTATTGCACCTGAATAGTTTTGATACACGCAAGGATTCTTATAAATCGCAAAATTGTATAACACTCCACTGGGAAGTCTGCCGAACAACTAACGTGATAACATTCGCGTGAACGATATTAAAACCGCTTTATCACAACGCAAACGGAAATACAATCAGTTTATTCATATAAACCAATACATTGCTAAGTTTACACGCATATTTCAACATTCCAAGTGGAGGAATAACAATACTGATTAATTATTATACTGTATATTAGTAATGACGCGTTTGTTTCGGTTGAATGTTAATAATCATATATTAATAATGTGTGTAACACTTTCAAGCGTCAAAATGTCCTCGACACCATGGTGAGTACGTGCGTGAACGTTACTTTGAAAAGTGCAACTAAACTGTGACTTTTCGACGGGAAGTTTCTGCTTCCTGTCTCCAGATATAATATTCCGAAACATAAAAATAGACGCGGGAGGAGAGCTTGCTTCAGCCATTGGGACAAATATGTGTATGCTTTCAACACACAGCACGAACGTTGCCGCAAGAAGTTTATCATGTGCGTTCTAATGAAAGCACACATGCTAAGATTATTGCCCACAAATTTTGTTTGTTGTTGTCTTGTGAATATTGCTCTGCAATTGCAAACTGATTCACTATTACTTCATATATTATTTTGAAATGCATGTTGCATTAATCCAAATGAAGTTTCCCTTGAAACACAACGCAATTTATACCAATCGTAAATTGGTTTAAAACAAAGCGCACTTAAACACTCAAGAGCGTTATAAAATTTTTACTAATGAGATTCAAGAATCGTGAGAATGGGAACTTATACGGTTTCCTTTTTCTCGCAGTGTATTATAGTGTATGACCTTTATTTACGTTTACACTTAAAAGGGCAATGGTTATTTTAATACGTTTCAATGGATTACAATAGTATACAAAAGTAAAATCAATGTTTACCAGAACAAAATATGATCTAAATATTAAACAGCATAATAACATTTACTTTTGTCTCATTTGTCCGATTGTTGTTCAACTCATAAATCAGAACGCATTTGTTTTACACGATATATACATATCTCATGTTCTTGTTGGAAATATTAACCTAACCGGTGGCCTAGTTTAACTGCAATAATCAAATAGTGCATGTTGTATTATTATAATGCACTAGAATGTGTTGTATTTTTAGAAGTAGACATTTGTACTCACATACAAACATTCATACTCTTTAGTATTCGTCCTAAAACCTAGATGACTACAATTAACTCATTTCCACACGCCATAACGTTCAAAATTACCGGAAAAGCAGTATAATATCATCATAATATTGATAGTATTTGGTTATATTGGGTTTGTTATCAAAATAATACTGAAACCAAAAATTATAAGTTAACCAAACAAATGAGAACTGAAAATATACACAAAAAGTAATTAACTAATAACCGAGAAACATAACCTCTAAATTCTACTAAAAACGTTAGAACTACATCATAATGATGATGATATCTGCAACTGCATTAAATTTAGTTCATTTTATTCTAAATTATTCCCGAGATTCAGGTCAGACAGAAACAATGGCATAATGTTGCTATTAAATAAGTCTACGAACATTATTCAGATATGGGCGAAAAGGTCAGGGGTCGTAGCAAGTTCAAAACTGGTTGCTAGGTGACCCAAACAAGCCCCGACCATCAAACGAGCTTAGTGATATAGATTCCTGGCCTACCTGTACACCCACACGCGGTGCGGTGCTTTGGTTGGAGATTCTGCCAGTGCCGCCCATACATTGTTCGGCATTCGGAGCAATTTCCCCAATAAATTAAATTTTACGTATCGCGCGGTTAAATCGCCCAATGAGAAATTCGCAAATCTAAACCGCTATCGGGCGCTGTGTAAAGCTAGGGGTTGATGTTGGGTACAAATTTCTATTATCGAATTTCACGTCAATTTCGATATTAGCTGGTAATTGCCAAGTGATTGAAAATCGATTGCTTGCGGTTATTTTAAACACATGTGCGTGGGTTTTGGGTTTCCCACCCGTCGACACATCCCGATCAACACCCGATGTGAACGGGTTAAATTATAGTGTCGAGCGACTTACACATTGTATTTTGTTTATAAATTTAAGCCATGTAAATGCTCTTTAGTTTGGTTCAGATTGGTTTCGAGAGTGGTTAAAGCAAAATAAGCACAAGACTATTGTTAGTTGGCTCCTGGTCGCAATGTGGGATGTGACTAAAAATACGACATGTGTGTGATTTTAAAATCACGGAATCTCAGTGTGAGGTGCATTTACCCAACTACTTTAAAAATAGACATAACTATTAATTATAAAAATATTTAATAAATCAATCACAAAAAACTCAACATCGCATTTGTTGCATTTGTTTCACAATGATTATTATAACAATAGTATAACTCCCTACTAAACCATTAAAATTATTTTATTGACTTCACAAAAATTAAAGTTCTTGAGACATGTGCGTCTAAAGAAAAATTTTAGACACTTATTAGAAAAGAAATAAAAACAAACGCAACGCTTCCGTTTTCAAACTAACATCCGCTTCTGGTCAAAGCGCAGTCAAGTGCGCTTCAACTTCAAGTAGGCCTAATTTGTATGCCGCAGACATTTCCAAACGATACTCGCGCTCGAATGGGCGCATCTGTTACGCGTTTAAATTAATTAAAACAGCGCTAATTATAAACGGCGTACAGATACGAGCATATTATTAGAATGCACACGCTACACAGCTCCTAATTACGCAGCATACCGCGAGAAATTGCTGCGATAAGGTTGATTTCGTTCCAACTCGAACGAATTTTTCTTGACATGTGTCTTGCAACGGTCTGCAAGAAACCTACAACTAAAAATCTATTACTCACCACAATCATTTCAGAGGGTTCCAAGACGAAGCATTCGTTCGGTCGTCGGGCACTGCCGCCGGTCCTCTTTCCGAAACTGTGAACAAACAGATAGAAAAGCAATTAGTCGCCTTGAAATATTCACGTTTTAATAAACAAGTTTGAAGAGTCGTCGTAGTAGCCCGCCGTAGTTATAGAATTTAACGGCTTATGCGATTGTGGACCGCCCGCTTAACTTTCCTGCTGACAATAGAACTCTCGCGCTGCTTAGTTTGTGAGTTTCGGTACGAAAGGGTGCGAGCGCATTGTCCTGAAAATATAATGAGCCGGATGTTTAAAACTGGCTTTATCTGCGACTATAATCGAATAATGCATAAGAGAACCCTGGGTTTGGTTGTTGAGGGAGCCGCTGATTCGTCTGCGAGTCGTTTCTACGTACAATGTAAGTACATACGTGAATGCATAAGTGGCTCGTACTTGAAAAGATCGCAGATAAGCATTAGAGGGCTTTAATGTAAAATGTTTGCATCGTTTGTTACTATCGAGGTTATGTTTTGTTATAAAATACTTTAATATGAAATATGAATATAAAATATTTATAATCTTTGCTAATCATAAATTTATATTTTAGTTAATTTTAATAACGATTTCAAGAGGGTTGTATTTACGTATTAAAGCTATGTATCATACCATCCTGATGAGACTAAGAGGATTACCATGAAAAGGATATGATTAATCCTAACATAACACAACTTGACAACCACAAATTTATTTACAATTTCAACAATTAATCAGAATAAAATAAAAATAGATTTAAATGTGATTTAATTTCCTATGTTTAGAAAACACAGAAATTGATAGAAGTATAATTTCGTGAGAAACAACAATGCCGTGACGCATTTCCATGTGCAACCGACGTCAACGTGTCGATGTGTCCCCCACAGTCCTCAAAATATTACGTAAACAACGTCATTCGATGCAACAGGCTGCACTACTGTAGGAGTTAATGTGCGCTGTTCTACATCCACAAAAACAAGGAAGTTTCACTTGAATAAACAACGCAGAATGCGAAACATTCCTTCACATTCGAGTTAGTAGATTTTCAACTACAATTCAAATGCTTTATTGCTACTAAACATTACCAGGAACAGATACTTCAATCTCGAGTACACCCAACATCTCAATTTCAAGCCGAGTTGAGAGCAAATTACTCTAAATGTCAGGGCAATCGAACTCTAATTCATTTTGGTGAATGAACTCATTGATTTCAAATGACGGTTGTATTCGCTGCCTTGATTCTCAATTCAATGTAAAAAGGAGGGGCCAAATTAACACATCCACATCAAGTGCACTGCGAAAAGTGTGCATTAACATGAGCACATACAATCGAACAAAAACATGAACGCGTTGTTGTAATATTTGTAATTGCGGCCAGGGAAGTGATTCACGATGTGTAAGTACTAAAAAAATTACTCATTCAACCATTCATCAGTTTCCATTACGACCATTACCCATTACGTTATCGCATGAATTAAAGTTTGAAAATATTGATTCGGAAGTTGTGTTATATGAATAATGGTTCCTTTGTTCCCCGATTTTCCGTAGTTAAATTTTAGAGCTAGTATTGTACACACAGCACAATACATACACATCTCATGTATGGCATCACTCCAAAACTGAAGAGTGCATGTGTGTTTTGTATTCCTGTCCCGGAACAGCAACCACAACCGCGAATTTTATCGATTTGGCGAGGTGAGCGGCGCATAATAGAATTAACATTACCACAAAGATAAATCAATTATATTTAGATAACAAAAAATGAATCCATCAACGAATCCATCACATATCATAACGGAAAATTTTTAATCACAAATATAAAATGTAAGTAAAGTTTTATTTATAAAAGTTGAATGATAAAAAATATATTATTGACATTTAATATTGTATTAAATGTTTATTCATAAAGTACATATTTTATTAAAAGTTAACTTTTCGCTGAAATTCGTGTATTGATTTTATTTTGTTTTTGTTGGTTAGGTGTATTTGCAGTTCAGTTTGCATGGCCTGCAATGACCTGGAGTGTAAATATATTTCGACAATTTTGAACCCGGTAGGACAAATAACAAAAAAATTATTTAGCGCAGTTTTTTAAAAGAATTTATCGGAATTTTGATTGTTCTTTATTTTCGATGCCGAAGGTCATTTTAGGTTGTAATCTACAGCTAATAAAACGAGAGTAGAGGTGAGTGTCAAACTTAATGACTCTTATATTTATTTCAAAACTAAATTAATTAACTTCCATTTCGTAACAAGCCATCAAGTGTTTAGTCAGCATTAGCTTTGTACTAAGGTTTGTTTATCATACAGTTGGTATGGTTCTTATCAATTTAATTGTTTTTGGGACCTCCCATGATCTGTATATGCAACGAAGCATTTAAACGCAGTGGGTCTTGTAGTTAATAACAAATAAGACAAGGTTTAAATTTGAAACTAAATAACGTGTTGCTACGAACATTTTATAAAGCGCCATATTTGAAATAAAGATCTTACAGACCCTCTTATTGATCCTAGACTAAATTAACTCACTCCCTTGGCCATTACGAAGCATTGAACATTGATTGAGACATTTGTAACATGCCACCATATATTTATCACAATTAGTATCACTTAAAAAGTCTCACAACTGTTAACATGTTCTATTACCATTATCTTTGAGGACTTAAACAACCCGATTGATTTACATCTGTTCTTGTTGTCATTGTTTATACCATTGATTGATTTATAGTAATGATCTTATTGATCGTTATTGTAATAATGTAAGTCTAATTTAGTGTTACTGCAGATGATTGTACGAATAACTACATACTATGTTTATAAAACGATATGTCGTGTAAATGATGATGAATGAGAAATTGATTAGAGTTGAAATATTCCAACTCAACACCCACATATAATTTACATACGTTGTCTCAAACTGCCGAAGTGCACAATGACTATATAAATTAGTTTGTTTAATAATAACAAGTCTATATTAAATCCAGTATTATTAAAGATATGTTTATGAAATTTGTTGTTTAGTTGTATGTAGTTTGTGGAAACGTTTTTAGCCACACCCACACGCGTAAACAATATTGGAATGTAAATGTACCTAAATAGAATTCAAATCAAGAGTATGAAGTTAATGCTTCAAAGACGAGTTTATGTTTGTATAGTATTTGCGGTGTTGTCGCAGGCATTGTTTCCAAGTTGGTAAACATAACTCGTTTTCACAACAATTGAAACTTCATTCGTAGCCGATAATTATCACGCCTCGAAAATAGCGCATGCCGTTCGTGTGATTTGCACATCAAAGCAAGGAACATGAAGGAACGTCACACTCTATTTGTGAGTGTGAAGGTGTTATTAAACCAGCCGGTGAAAATTAATTGGAGAATGGTAATGTACTTATTCGTGCCATAGACACGTAAACAATGTGAATATGCGCCATTTCTCCTGCACGTGTATGTATGGTAAATTAAAAATTATTAAAAAGTGAATTATGAATAGTTAATTTTCACTTGTTTAATTAGTGCAAACATGCAACGAGACGAATAACTTGAGTTGTTGAATAATTCATTTACTTTCTAGTTTAATTTAGTGTTAACATTAAAATGTTAACATTTTAAAGGAGGTGTCCCTATCAAAATCAGGAATCTATTGAAGAGCCAGGCTATTGAGTAGAAGCCATTTATAAATGTATTAATGGCTTAAATAGATATTTTAACAAAAGATGCGCCTATGTAGAAAAACCCCATTAAAAATTTATATTTTTGGTTGTGTGATCTCACCTAAATCAATTTCAATCCGTTTTCATTCTCACAACTTTTCTGAATTTGACAGTTTTTATTCTTCGGGGTACATTCTCATTTAAATAGTTGGATATGAAATATTTTTCAGGTTATTTTAACATTTCTATTAAACAAAAAATATAAAATATGTTTGGTATGTAAACAAATAAGGAAAAATTTTAAAAAAATTCTAACCAAATTAATGTCGTCACAAAAATGTTAAAATATAACCCAACTATGTATAACTATTTATTGCTTGACAAGTTAATAAGAAGCAAGTATTGAAACTAGTTCGTTACTAAACATGCAATTAAAGTATGAACTCTCATTCATAAACGAATGCAAATGCAGTTGCAATAATTGCAGCCCGACAAACGATTATGAAAATAACGCAATAACTGGACTGCGCATTTGCATTAGCATGATCGCATATATTCAAGGATGTTTGCAACAAGTAACAGGTGTAGTAAGTAATATGCAAAGGCCAATTACATTCCTAATTTACACCGTTATTTTTCACTATTTACTGTATTTACCAACTCTTTTAATATGCTGAATACTGAATATCATTGTTATCTCCCACATCCGATTAACTCACCTGGAACAAAAAAGAAACAAAAAAAACATTAGTACAGCTTATACATTTAATAAGTATTAAAATATTAATATACATTGTAATCTAAGATTTCAATATTATCGTCTTCTGGTTTAGAAAGTTTATCTCTTTATTTTTATTTCCTCGTTGACATTATATCCATAAATTAACACAAAAAAGTCAAATTGAATGAAGCGAAGAGTAAAAGTGAAAATCTATTAGCTATCAACTTTGTTTTTATAATATTAAAGTTGTGGTTTTCACAATCACTATGTGTAAAGTATACAACATTATACAGGAGATCCTCGGATCACACACAACATAGAAAAGTAGCCGTGTATTTATTACAAACATGTTAAATTCTCGCATGTTTTTGAAAACTTTCACTTCACCAAGGATTCACATACATCATGCGCTTAACTACAACACCTTTAGTGAATAGACAAATAAAAAATTGTGTCAGAACGAGGCTTATTTATTGCTGCTTTTTAAGTGGCTTTTAGTTGAAAATAAAAACTTCGAGATAAACAACTATTGTGATATTGGTTAATGGCAGACTAACTGACAAAACAATAGTTTAGTAAAGAGATTAGTTAAAGCCGGTTTAAAACGCAACAAGCAAACAAAATCATTTTAACAAATTAATTAGCATTTAACTAAAAATATTTATTAGAGTATTACTAAATATGAAACAGAAACAAGTAGAATATCGCTGGACAATGAAATGTAAACGAAACTTGATTTCTTATTAGAATATTTGATGTCATTTTTAGCGATAGAAGAATGTGAAGGTCAATTCGAAACCAAGAGGCTCTCCTTGTCATTAATTCCAGCCGCTTACAAGTTACAATCTCATCAATATCGACGGCATCAATATCCAATGGAATCTGAACGATCTTAATGATGCTCGATTCGATGGAGGCAACTCCTTTTGATATTCATGTAGAATAATACAATAAAAATCGCGTCGATGCATTGCGTTACATTGTAAAGTTAAAGCGCTCTTATCGAATGCTGCACCCACCGCAAATAACGTGTCACTGCAACGTGAGTGGAATTGGAACGACTACAAGCCCTCACAGGATTTCAACTCACTTTGTCGATCAAAGCGATAGGAAAACATCGCATCACGTGCATTAGCGATTAAATGCGCGGCTTGAAAGAGGCTAGGTATCTAATTGATTTCCGTTGAATGAAGAGAAGCCAATCAGAAAAAGAGTAGCAAATAACCGGCTACAAAAGCAACACGTGAATTGATATTGCTGCAGAATTTACAGCAACACAAACAACACTCTTTCACAGCGTTGCAAAGTTGGCGTAAAGTGAAATTTGTGTTTTGTTTCATGTGATCACCGCGCGCTTCACGTGTTTCCGTTCATGATTCCATCAAAAGCGGCACACGATTTTTATTACCGTTTGTAGGTCAGTAGGTGGTCGATGCCGCTAAAGGTACGTATATACCTCAGTGTATATACGTTTATGTTGTGGATTTAATATTTAATTACGGAATGTAAAAGCGAGCGCCGCCACGGAGATTTTAACCAAATTATTTTCGTATAGGCTTTACAACATGACCGCACGAATTTTGTGATTCAATTAGATCTTAAAAGCGTAATTTAGTAATTAAGACACTGAGTGAATACTAGACTGACGGCTTGAATATTAACTATGCACGTACTTATTAATATGAATTATTAATAATAACATTTTTTTAGTAATTTAGTTTGCGCGCTATTTATTTTTTTGTGTAGAAAGTTGATAAGTTCACAAGTTGTAAAATAAAATTAAATAGTAAACTTAAGATATTTAATGACCAGTGTGATGAGTATGACCATTCATATTCTTGGCTACTCATTCTTAGATTAACAATTGAATGAAACAATTACGAGTCAGAGACAATAATATTAGTTTTATGAATGGGCGGTGCATACAAGTTTAATCTCTGCTCTGCCGGCATGTAGCCAATTAGTTGTTGTTTGTAATCGTAGTTGTTCAGAACAGCTGCACAAAAATGTCGATCGTTATTTGATATATACACAATATAACAAGCCACATATTAGGGACACATAGTCATCCTACAATCTGGTAGTTGCAGTACCAATTTCAATAAATTTACGTTTTTTGTAATAATTTCTTATTGACAGTTTATTTAGGTAGATTCAATAAAATTAAAATTTTCCAGTTTCCAAAAATGAATTCAACAAAAAATATTTGATATATTGCATTAGTTCAATTTTGTTAAAATGTAGAAAATGTAGTTTTGTTAAAATCGCGAAACTAAGTTTAAAATAGTCTAGACCCGTCTAGACACCAGAAAATGTGAGATAATCCCGCAGAAAATAGTTCCTATTTACTTGAAACAATTTGTAATTAACGCGGAGAAGTTTAATTATACCTTAACGCTGGCGTTTCGAGGCGAAACAAATTGTAGAAAAATTAACGGTGCGTCTGAAGCACGAGATTATATAAGTTTATATTAACGAATTATCAAATTAAACCGAAGGATATATAATTAAAGAACATCACTGAACATTGAAGATCATCAGAAGAACATCGTGGTTAGTATTATTATAATCTTTACTGCAATCTATCGCGTGGTTTTGTAATAATACCAGATAAGACGCACGAAGGTGCGTAATAAAAAATATAATGCATTTGTATCAAGATTATAGATTATAAGTCAATGACCGATTATTTAAAATTTTCCTGCAATAAAATATTCAAACTTTCGATTATATCATCGTGAAAAATAGACTTAGTGTCTAACTTAATTTAAAAGCATAAATCAAATTACAAAACATATTCCTTTGTTATGCTAAGGTCAATTTTAATTTTTGTACTTTTATTTCTTGTTCAAGAATAAAAATCTTTAATTGCGTAAAAGTAAATCGTAATAATTCAATAACAATTATGGCCTCATTATTCCACTGGAATGTTAATCATTTACATAAATAATTGTTACAAATTAATGTCTTTGCAAAACGACTGCGAGCAGTATAAGGTAAATTTGTTATGTTATTCTCGATTAAGAAGTAATATTTTCTCGATAACGACCGCACATACATCTAGTTAGCTTAAATAAATTCTCGCATAGCATGTAAGATGAAAGATTTGTATGAAAAACGTGTAATTACAAACTTGTTCGAGCCGCTATAAAAGTCATTGAAGTCATTCGGCGCTCGTTTGAAGCCACATTCATGCGTTGTGTATTTTTTAATCGTTATGCAAATTGCGGGGAGTGCAACAAGTCTATGCTAAACTAAACTGGGCTTAGTTTAGCTAAGCTAAGTAAATGGCACGCTCAAAACTTTGAAGGCTAACAGGTATGGATTTTAAGTTTTAAGAGTTGCGCAGTAAACAATTTGCAAATAAGTGAGAATGGTAGGAAAAATTAATAAAAACAAAAATTGTAATTATGACTATATTTTTAGTTGATTTACAAGTTAATCTACTAATAAATTATTTTGTTTACGTAGAAAAAACTTATAAAACGTAAAAACATAGTGGGTGCATTATTTCTTCACTCTTACCATTTTTTCATTGTGTGACGCTCACACACACGCCTTAATTTAATTATTTTAAACATTAAAGTCAAACAATTTCTTTATTAGTTGTATTGGCCCACATATTCGACGTCGTTGCCATAACAGAGTATAGAGCGTGTTTGCTTCAAAACATTAATTTATTGTTTCTAATTAGATTAAAAAATTAAGTTTTACTTTTTGTTTTTATAGTTGTTACTTATTTTGCAATAAAATGTAAAATGATTGTTGTAACTCTTAGTGACAACAATTAACTTCCTTTTTGGCGGTATAAAAAATGAATGAGCTAGCACATGAGTCAGTAAAATACACGTAAAATTGAGTCAAACAAACGAATAAGTCATACCGGAGGTAAAGACCCCTCCCTCAGTTCACATTTAAATGTGAGTCGTTTATTTGGATGCCACAGTATGCAAATAACACAAGAAAAACATTGATCCAAATTTATGGCGTACATTTTACGTTGGTGTTAGAAACATTCGCATTCACAAAATACACAAGCTGAGTGTACACACAGTAAACAATATATTCAAACGACGAGTAGATAAATGACTGTAACATATGTGCAAGAAACAAAATGTGTGGTCTGGATTGTAGCCATAAAGTAGTAATCATGACCGCCTCCGACCGACGGCGACGCAGACTGTGTGCCATAATATTAAACGGCAACAAGGCAAAATACGAAAAATCGCATCAAACGTAACGGCTTGGGTGAACGGATGGTAGAAAAACACCAAACAAAAACAAGATAATTGGGTTAAAAGAATCAGACGGGCGTGAATAAAAAGAAACGTTAACGATGAGCGGGAAACAAAAGACTTTGGAGTCATATCAGCGCCCCCTGCGTTCGCATTCATGCCTATCCTAAACGAAACGAAAGTCATGATTGCGACGAATGCGCGACGGCGACAAGCGGAGGAACAAAATTCAATTCCACAAAGCCATGCGAGACCTACATAAACGACATTGTGCGAGGCGGCTGGATTTGAACCACCGGAACGTGAATTTGTTAGAGTTGCTTGCGCGCCACCGCCGCCGACGTTGTGTTGAAAGCTTTGAATGCTTTCGCTTTACTTCGGGTCGTGGATTTGTGCTTTTATGGGGATACAGAGATGCGCGCACTATATGAAGAAGATTCGCGGTTAAACAAAGCCATCAGCATCGTTCCGAGCTTTCGATTTGGTGCTATACTACCAAACTACCCCGGCTTTGCTTTAAATTGAACCTGACACATCCCACATGAATAGGAAAATATTTTTTTTCAACCTAAAAGATTTGTTTTCCGACATTTTGTACAAAAACAAAAATGTATTGATAAAAAATATTCAAACTGATTTAACAGAAAAATATTCCAATCTTTTTATTTTTAAAACCCTTGTTGAGCTCACAGTTGGAGATTTACCTCAAACAAATTTGCTATTTATAAAAAAAATAAGTACTAGGGTGGTATCGGCACATTACCTCATACATTCATGCATGTATGACACACCCCAAAAACAACCCCGTACATTTTGACAAAACAAAATAATGAACGTAATAACGCATTTAATCATCAATTTCGTTCGCCGCTAATCGACGATACAACACACAGGGAATAAAAGGCGAGAATCGAATCCTGCATTGTGTCAGCGTTTTGTCTGCGCGGTTGAAGCTAACTACCCTGGATCGTTTCCGCTTTCGATAGGTATACGGTTCGACAATCCCGAAAATGAAAAAATGCATGCAGGGCCGACGCCTGCACGTCAAGACTAATGGCTTAGCTCGTCCGGATAAATAAAAGCGCGGCTCGCCTGTATGGCCTATAAATCATAAAGGATGTGTCATAATGAATAGATAACAATGATTTATCCGGTCATGAATTTTCAGTCTCCCGGTGGCGCGCACCCTTCAACCGAACGCCGCCGTCGCATCAAATCAGGCACCTCAATAGCAAACAGTTCCATTCACGTGTAAGGATAATTAGCACAAACAATGACTTTGCTTGCTTGGGACTGGGCTCGCGATTAATGCATTATGCATAATATCACGCTCGATATATTGTAAACATTGCGTTTCACACAAATATAATATAAATTTTAAATGAAACCCCAGATTACTAGAGATTTAGAATTCTCCCATGCCACATTATGCCAGCTAACAAAACCTACGGCCAAAATGGTCAGAAGCAAGATAATATGTTATAAATATTTGAAGAAAATAACCCTGACAAATTGTTGCTTTCGACAAATCAATTTACAGATAGTCTGACACTGACACAAACCCTCACTTCTTAACACAGTCAAGTCAGTAGTAAGCGACAAATTATGCAAGCACTAACCTCAAAACTGACGAAGGGTGAAACAGCTAAACTTCAACTACTTGGTATTCCGGTATTCGATCCCGTTCTGCCCCAAAACGAACATCTAACCCTATTGCATCGCGTTACACGTATGGTTTATGACGTCGTTCAATTTTTCGCTTTCGCTCGTCTTTTGCACTCGTTTTTCCAGCTGCGACTCAAACGCAATGCTGACTAGACTCGTGACTAGACTAGACATATGCCGGCATATTTCATTTCAACATACACAATCTCCTCACAAATGCGCACACCCAACTAAAATATTCACAGAATGAAAAATTGTAGATGACACGTTTCCACCAATGTATATAAATGGATACGAGTGTGCTATACCGAACCGCATACCGAACAACCACATGGGGATGTAAAATATCACCCGAGTTAATAGTCTACAACGGAATGAAAAATGTGCTGAAATTACAACTTCAATTATTTTGCATGTTTACCCACGTCGCTGCGTATTTGCATCAGAATACAAAAGCTCTCTGTCTGTAGCATTCTAACAATGTAAAACTTAAATATTTGATTTGAACAGTTATATATCTCGACGCTACCAACAAGTTCCTAACAATGCGAAACATTTAATTCGAATAAATTATTCAGTAATATTTCACTGTGTCAAACAGAGGATTAAACAAATCGTAGAAGTTTCGACGGCGCTATATGCGAAACGGACGTTTTGAATAATATCTAACATCTTCAATTTTCGTCAACACCACAATGTCATTTATTCATTCATTGTTCTGCGCTCTGAACTAAATTATGTGAACTGTTCCTAGAGGATGAATACAACATTTTTAATTCAACTCATTACGCCTTCTTTCGTTTGTTTCGTGTATGTATCACGGCTGTACGAATCGTTAATCATAGCAATCTCATCTCAAGCTAATTTCATGCAATATTATTATGAGTATCAAGTATCAAGAATATTTATACCATATTACATAATAATAAATGCACATACCTTCTGTGCGTTTGTGTATTATATTCCCACGTACTTTATATCAGCTGCCGCACTTTGATATTAAATTAATATGTAATATATATATTGATTAAGATTAAAATTAAATGTACACATATAAAAGTATGATAAACAAAAAAACAAAACAAGAGTACCCAAGTAATAAAAGCTCAGCCAACTCAGATATTTTATTAACTTTTGCGGTACTAAAACAAAATTGAACGACGACTACTGATTAGAGTAAAGGAATTCAAACTTTTGTTTTCACAAAAGTTTCATATTTCATTAATTAAAACTCGTATCGTATAAACTCCATCACATGAGACACATCATTCACCCCATCAGTCATTCAGTCTTAAAATCGATAGAGAGAAATTTCGTAGGTGTACACGAAATGTGTTCAAACGTAGAGAAATGCTGCGGTTCGTCCTGTTTGTTGTCTCCGTTCCCGGTTTTGGCCGTATTGTGCGTTCAAGCGGCAATCAATATGATCGGGGAGCGGCCGCCGCACCGCACCGTATACATAAACACACGCACGCGACTTAAATAAGGGGGAGACAACCCCCCAGTCAGCTGTCACAATATCACCGTCAAAGTGAACTGTGTTGCGCTGCGGTTAGACGTACAGAAGCACAATTCACAAACTACAGCACCAGTAAAATAAACATAGCTTCAGCAAAGCTGTCGGTGGCATTCTGATTCCATTCCATTCGAATGATCACTGTCTCGCTGTGTATTGTACATCCATCTACATTTCGCCCGCGTTTGTCTTCGCCCATTGTCAGAGCGCACCAGTGTCTTCTGCAATCTTGGAATTATCACCAGACTGGCTTTTATTGGACGTCACATTCCTGTTTTTACTCAGAATACTCTCAACCCAACTCAACAAGTCATTCATTACTCGTTGCAGTCTACAGAGAATTTCTTTCATTTTAAATTAAATTGTGACGCCTTTCTAAATTGCATAAAAATTCATGGCATAAAAATATAAATTTTAATTCATTTTTGACAAAGTTCAACAGTTTGCATATTTGCACTTATAATTCTTTCGTAATTAATCTTTATACGAGCTTTATAATCCTCCATTTGTCTGGCATTCCACTAATAGTATAATTAAACGAACAATAGCATACAAGTTGCGTGCTCGTAAATAATACTGCTATACACACACCTTGTTGGATCCCGATTCCCCCCATGATAAAATTTATGAATATGCAAAGCATACATCTCGAACAAACATGAAACAACGTTTTTTCTCAAACAAATGACGATATTTGCGCGAGTCATAAATCTACAATTTCTACAATTTTGTAAACCTATACCTTATTCTCTCCTACCTTCTCCTGTTTATTGTTTTGCACAATTTCTTAAAACATCTTTAATTAATTTTAATTATAATTAAAACAAAAACTCACAAACTCCCGACTTAAAAGTTGAAATTGCCCAATAAATCATTTCCAACATTATAACTTTTAAGCGCAAAGGAAAACAAACACCGAAGGGAATTTATTGTAATTCCAAATGTTCAAGAAATAGAAATTCGTACGTCTCACCAGTTATTGTTCAGATTTTCTTTCTTTAAATACGATTTGTGCCTGGTGGAACGTTTGCAACCAACGAGCAGCAACAGCAGAAGCCATTGTTTGAGCAAAGTTATTCTTGCTCTACGGTTAAAAGGAAATATAAGGATGTAGAGAAAGATAGATTCTCGCTTTAAATTTCCTTCGGGGTTTCCACGTGCCGATGCCTATGCCTGCTCCTTCTACTCCTGGCAAATGATGGATAATTTGTGTACGTAGCCATCTTGATAATTATAGCAGGCGAATGAACGTGTTATTATCCACCACTTCACCAAGTCTTGGAAACAGTCGGGATCATTATTTTTTATGCCTTTCAACATTTGCACAATTCTTTAATTTTTCTCTTTTCGGCAATGCTACTTCTAAACTTTTATATTAATTCAGGTAATTAATATTCGTTATCTCCAGAAGGATCTGATAAAATTTAAGATAAATTTAGATTATCCAACGTTTTGCGGATGTAATATAAAACTCTATCAAAAATAATCTCAAATTGTCAAACTCCTAAACAACTAGGTTTTCAACCTAGTTTGTTATATCTTAAAAATAATTAAATTAGTTTTTGTCATTGTCATGTGTCATTCAAATTTAACAAATAGTAGCTACATTTTTGTTACGATCCCTCAGAGTGTAGTTCAAATTAAAAAAAAAAGATATATAGTCTAATTTTTTTGTTTAACTTTACGAAGTCGTTAACGCTGTTTTGCTAAGTATTATCCTGCATAAATTAAAATGTGTATCATTTATCAACTAGACTCTCATTAGCATAGTTTTGTATCATTTTTTTTCTAACGGGCTAATGATTGTTACACGTTTGACAACTTCTACAAAAACCTAATTATTCCAATCCCCCTTTTTTCCAGGTGCTCTTCATTGTCTGCAATGGGATTGTCCTTTCATGTTACATGATATTTGGCAAATAATCATCCATCAAAGCCCGTCCCCTGCAATTTTCTCGAGTAAGTAATAAGCTTTTTGCACAACTGGCCATACTACACGCTGTCGATCATGTAGTGTGTGTTCAACAAATTTAATTCAATTTCAACTTGTGTGCACATTTGTACACTTCGCCTTTCAAATTCAATTTGCCAGCGCAATTGTTCATCATATAAACTTGCGCAACATAATAAGGGTATTATGAACTGCAACTACTGCCAATGAATAAAAAAACGTTTTGCTCGGTCAATCTCATACAAAAGCTTTCATTTGATTTGAATGCATTTTTGAATTTGATTGACACATTCGCACCGTAGCAAATGCACAACTCAAACTCAAGTCAAAAGCTAACAATAAAATGAAGTAATATTAGGTTTTGCTAATACTAATACTTAGATTGCCTACCAACCCCAATTGCACATCTGTGTGGTATACATGTTAATGTTAAACACCTCAACATAAACAACTAAACTGCACGCGCGTTAATTTAATGAACGCTGAGAGAAAATCTAAATTAATTGCTTTGCCAGCATTTCCCCCATTTCCCCAGCTAATGGAGTATTCCGTAGACGCGTAAAAGGGTCCACGGTTGCTATTACTAGGCCCTTCCGGCAGCACCGCAGCAGGTTGAGCGCCCTTGGCTTTACTCGTCTCGTCTGGACGTTCTAATCTTAAACGATATAGGCAGTTACACAACAAACTGTGTTGAACATTGTTACGGGGAAAACATTTTGCTTCACAATCTTGCGTTGCAGCCTTCCGTAAATCGGTCAGAAACAACACTTGCGTTTCAGGGACGTTGGTTTGTTGGTTGATACGATAGTAAATTTAAACTCATCCTACATTGGTGTACACACACAACCACGAAATGCACATAAATACATGTCATTTGACCTCTGGTAGTGGCGGTAGCACATTTCATCCGGTTGTTTAGACGTGTATGCTGGTGTTGCAAACGTCTAGCAACTACAGCGGAGTAGCTCCCAGCATCAGCAGTCGATGTTCGTTTTATGCGTTGGGGCGATGCGGCTATTTGGAAAATGTGTTGCGGTCGAACACCGCCATTCGAACAATCGCCACTTTTGAGGATGCTGGTACAACCAAATCCCAACATATAAACCGCGCCATAAAATCGCATTAAATTCAAGTGTGACCAACCAACCCTAGAATCGTGAGTGTTGTAAGGCTAAATTATCTAAGTGAATTCCATATGTTACAGCTAGTCAGACTACTAGTCACGCCTGATAATAAAATATGGGGCAATCTAAACATTTATTATTCATTGGTGCATACAATATGTCATTGCGAAAACAAAACTAAACAAAAGACCCAGAAAATGATTTATATAACTCATGTTTTTCTTATCAACAATTTGTTTTGGGAGAAATCGCCATTTTTATGTCAGAATATTCTGTTTTTTATGTATGATTTTTTCTGTAGTGCGGGCTTGATATATACCCCTTTTGTAATACGACCATGACTATTAGTTAAAATGATACAATAAGTAGTAATGAGCAACCGAGCCCCAACAATTGCCTTCAAATGGCTTGACATTGAGTAAAATAAATATCATTTCCTATTAGTTTCTACGAATGTTGAATTTGGTGAATGCCGTACGGTGAATCAGCGCTCTTAACATTTTTTGCTGATACCCTTTTTATTACAATTTGCTGCCACGAACGCGAAGAGGGTGCATACATATTTATACCAGCATGTTGCAGCCGAAAGCAACTCACCGATGATGAAAAGGGCGCGTCGGATTTTCCTGCTAATATCGAGTTTTTTATAGTTAGCGTTAACTTCACACGCCAGACTTTCTGCCAACTTGATAAGTATAAGAAACGGAAAGTGAGAAGGAATGTAACGACACCATAAATCATAAGCGTGACAAATACACGTCGCGTGTGTTTACCACTTTAATATATTTCCCTTTTCGCTAACAAATTCTGCAAACCCTGAACATCCAAGAGCGCTCACCATAGTTCGCCAAGCGTCTTTCTTACATCCGCCACAGCGACGACGACATTAAAACTTTTCTTGTTCGTATCGTCCAACATCTTTCGCAAATTTTCTCGTTGAATTTCGTTGAAGCTCAAGAAGTAAAGTAAAAGGCGACAAAGTGGGACACTTTGGGCTTAAAAAATCGAGTTTGTTGTTACAAGCAAAGCCCTTTTAAAACTTATAACGTTGCGTAGAAATTTGCACGAGGAAAATTTAGAATTTATTCACGTCGTCTTTGAACTATACGCTATACGCCTAAGCAAGCGCGACTCATTCATTAGCATTAGATTTTATTTAACAGGCGCCAGCGATCTGACCCAGCCTCTGCTTTCATTTAACCGCAAAAAATCACGGTGTTCCGAAAACGAATTTATTAAAAAGTTATTAAGATGAATTTGCATACAAACTGGAACGCTGCTGCGCGGCGTGACTAGAGCTTAGGTCGCCGACGCTTTTGCAATTTTCTTTGCGAAATAAATCGAGCGGGCGAACGTTCAAATTTATCGTCTTGGTTCAAAAAGCCATTTTCTTCTTCTTTTCCTAGACTTCTTTTTATTTCTATAGATTGAGGGTAGAAGATTTTTCCATATTTAGCAGGAAATGGAAATATATAACGAGAATAAGCTGAAGTCCTTGCATTTTATAGTAACTCACGAAAAGCTCTACTTTTCTAGTTATAGATGACATAAAAAATACGAAAGGAAAATGGTTTGGAAAATAAAAAGAAAACAGAAACATTTATCAAAAGAAATAACCGGAAAGTAGCAATCGATTAGGCATGAAAAATATTTGTTAACTATATTTTTTAAATTTCTGTGTTTTAATGAAAATAAATTCTAATATCTATTATAATTTTGCAAAAACCAATTTAAAGTTATTTTGAATTATAGCTTATACTACGAGCTTACAAAACAACCCTAAATCTGATAGAATCTGATACTAAATCGTTGGAATATAATCTGATTGAATCAAAAAAGTTAATATCAACTCCCAACAATAAAACCCACCATAAAAAGAAACACTGACACAAACTTTCATTCTTCACCTATAAAACCAACTCAAAACAATCTTGGTCTATTTATTTTTATCCGCAATATTAAAGTTCAAACACGCGCCGTCATTAAAATAGCTGAATTTGTGTTATTACAATTTTTACCAAACAAACAAATTCCGAATCAAAACCAACATCGCAATTAAAGTCACGGCAATAAGTATGTTACCAAAACACTAAAACAACTTAATTTTAGTAGTATCGAGTATAATTAATTTTCTAATTATAGTAAAACCTACTTGAACATGCCCGCTATTTTCTTCACTCCCATGGCAAGAATATCTCTCTTCATGTCACTTCGTCACTTTAGAATTAGAAAATCGAACAAATTTTATTCGCTGTTGAAGGAAACTACACCGAAACGCATGTCGCTTGTTTTGTATCTTTATTAACATTAAACAAACCGCACTTTCCACTTTCTAGAATGAAACTAAACAATCCGCATCGGGCGCTAATGCAAAACAATATTTTTGTAATAAATTGCTGATGATTGAAGCTGACGTTTAGTATAAATACAACACCATTATTATACTCGTATGTGTCTATGGTGTGAACTTTGGCATTGTAATCGTACACCGGCGGCGGTGCTGCATGCCGCGCATTGTCAATTTCTACCGCAGCGGCCGATAGATCAAAGTCCAATGCCAATTTCATTTTGGTGCGTACCAAATAGTTAATTTGCAATAAAACAAACACTTCATTTGTTGTATATGATTACAGATTATTGCAGACACACATATTTATTGTAAACACTTGTAATCTAAATAAAATGAAAACGCTAATTCAAAAAATAAGTTTACAAGATTTTGACTTAAAAGAATTTTAGATTAATTTTAAAATTTATTACATACGGTTTGATAATTTTAGTCGCAAAACATCTGAACCTCAAGTCAGTAAACTCACCTGCAAACAAAAAAAAACAAAGTTAGTAACAAATCATTATTTACCCAAAAAATAATCAAAAATAATCACGTAATATGAACATAACGGTTAAAATTACGTGCAATTATTCGAATAAAACATTTGTGGTTGAAATAAACGTACCACTTTTACTTTTGTTTTATTTTTAGTTTAATAATTATTTTATTTTATTGGTAAAATGTTTTTTTTTTGTATAACCCGCATTTTATGTAATCGTGTTCAAGTGTTTTTTGTTCTTTATTTCATAACAATTGTAGTTATTCAATAAATTAATTTTATTCCATAGTACTTCATGTCGTTGTGCGTTTGTCGATTAATTTATATTCGTAGACGATTAAAAATCTTGTTTATGCCAGGCACGTAGATATCAAATTGACATTGATTTGGCAACAGTTTAAAAAGTGCGAGGTATCTCTTCCGGCATGCCGTACATAGAACAAATGCTTGGAATAATTGTAACGCTCAAGTTTAGAAGGTCGCAATGTTGCATACCTACTTGAATACGTCATTGTTTGTTTGGAAAATATTACAACACATTTTTATCATGACGAAGTGTACACTAGCCTTAAACCTTTTCACTCAGTTTTGAATAGAGCATTAGTTAATAAAATGATAAGAGTTTTGTGTTGTCAAGACTAATACTATTAAGTCGATTAAATTTCTTTATCAGAAATTAAATATACTTAAATGTAATTATTATCCTAATCTGTGTCTTCGTAGAATTTTATTTAAGTCTTATTAGGAATAAATATTGCTTAGTAAATTAATTTTTTTGCGATAAAATAATTATTTATTACCAAACAACTAAATAAACGAGGAAGCAAATTAATAAGATAAACTGCAAAATAAATGAATAAGAAGTTGTTGGCTGAGATTTGAATGATGGATGACGTAATTGACTGTAAATGTTATTTAACCCTTTCCTGAAAATCTTTTAAAAAAATTTTTAAAAGATCAGTCTTATAAGTTTTGTGTGGTTATTAGTGTGGTCGTCTTGGAATACAATCGAAATGGTTGAATAAAAGAACAATAGAATAAACAGCTAATTAAAACGGATGCACAGAATTCATTACGGACTACGCGCCATTGTATTCGTATGCTTGACTATCGACAAGAATGTGCTCAGATGCTCTCAACTTGCGCGACCAAAAACTAACATCCCACTCTAGTTTCTTGTTTCTTCTTTCAATGAAAATACAGTTCTAAAGTTTCCAAGCGTCGACGAGAAGCAAAAAAAAAAGCACAAAACAATGCCAATCAGCGGTCGCATTTTTACTGTTTTACGCTTCGTTTGTGTAGAAAACGCACTGAAGAATCAAGAAATTTCGTTTTTACCTTCAACTATTTCTCTGCTGTTGCTACTAGCGAGGGTTATTGCATTGTTCCTAATACGGAATCTTTTATATTCGAAAGGAAATTAAAGTTATCAAGCTTTCTATTGCTGTGGTAAATATCCACAACTGCAATTACAAGAACTACGAAGAAGTAGAGGTTTTGAGGTATGTTTATGATTATTTAATATTCCACGCATCAACGAACGAAGAGTGTATAAAGTGTATAAAGTATATAAAGTACAAACTATGAAGGAAGGCTTATTGGAATGTTCAGTGAACTCTTCAGATGCGGTTAGGCCTCAACTCGAGAGTCAAGCGCAGAAGCACAGCGATTGAAGTAAAATCCTTTCCTTATAAACATAGTTGGCTCTTTAACTCTCAACTTTAAGTTATACTCGCGATGAAGAGCGATGTGTCATTAGCATGGACGAGTATCGCACGCGGCAAACTCGGCGACAAACATTTCCTGCGCCGGGTTGATTTCTAACCGAATGACTAAGGTTGAAAATGAATCACATAATTCTGATAATGTTGTCTAATTTCTTGTTCGCGGCAGAGGAAGTTTACCCACCGCGATTACCCCGTTAAATGATACGTGGATGGCGCTAACGGTGATTCAACGAATATTCACACGATTGTTTATCAATCGATTGATAACATAGCAATTAATGTAATGCAATCAATATTTTCGCAATGACTCATTTGTATCGATATGTAGGTAATTGATAACAATAATTATTAATAAGTATCAGCAAATAAAACAAATCGTCTACCTATTGAATCTTCAATAACAGAAATTCACAATTGTTATGATAGATAATAGTAGATAACAGTGGATAACATAATATCATGTAATAAAATTAATACATCAATGTGTTCGAGTGTGACGCAGAAATATGTGAAGCATTGATGACACTTCTTGCACGAATCGTTAAATTCCCATCCGTGAATGCAATTTTCCAGCGTTAAAATTCTCTGCTAAGTTACATTGTCGTCGCCATTGAAAATGTCACGCTACGTGAGAGTAAACATCCGATGATATGAGAGAATAACCCCATCTTTGCTTCTAACATTGCTCCTCTCAGTAGTCTGGTGTTTCGTATTTGCGCTTTGCTACGTTTGTGGAATGACTGATGAACTCACAGGAGCGCAACATTCCTTACAAACAAACACACACACGGTTTGCTACAAATTGATGTGTAAAATGAACAAATAAATGATTTTGATTTGCATTAAGCAAACCGAGGGTATCTATTACTGCTTGTCGTAAAGAGCCTAAGTAATTTAAGTACAGGTTGAGCAATAAGCGTAACAGTGCACCAGTTTTACCAACAACCAACATTTGCTAAGGAAATTGCAAACATTTGTTTGGAAACTAAACCTGTACAAACTAAGCTGTTCAAACTCAAACTAAACATACCAAAACTAACGACTTGATTAGGCTAATTAATGCAAGCCGTTAATAAATAAACTTAAGTTTTTAAGTTACTATTCTTGATTTTCGGTTTAAAATTTTAAAAGTACTTAGATAATATTAAAATGTTTTAACAATAATAGTAATTGTTTAACGCCGACTTTAAAATTTCGTGTGAAATGTGTTTGATTTTTGATGAAAATGTGACATTACAAAAAGAAATAAACTGAATTTATTTATGTCTACATAACAAATATTTAACAATAGCAATAAAAGTTAACGAAACAAAGTTGTCATTTCCGACAAAAATATTTATAGAATTTACAACCAACGGGAACATTAATTTCACATTAATATAAAAATAATCAAATGTAAACATGTTTTTAAGTAGTATAAATATAAAAAAACTAACAGTTTCTTCATAAATCAAAATGTATATTCCACCGTTGTATTAATAATGATTATCTAAACTTTTACAAAATTTAAAAATCCAATTAAAATACCAAAGTATTTCTTTTCATTCGAATTAATTAACTTTGTTCTTTCAAATTTCTTCATATACCGAGAAATTCAACAAGCTCAGTCAAACTATAGTCAGAACCTGTAGAATGTGTAAAACAAAACAAAATCAAAATGAGTAGCTATAGATCTAATTTAACGCGTAATAACTCTGCTTATGATACGCTTTTATTACGCCGCAAACCGTTATTCTTACTTTTATTCCCTCGCTGTGTCATAATGGCAAGCCATCGACATAATGCCGGTACAAATATGCACATTGCACATGCACGACAATCCCAGCCTGTTTGTATCTGACATAAGCGATCCTCATACATATTACAACCACATATATATTCTGATACAGACTTTATTTGTTATAATAAACTAAATGCGCACGAGTACTAATTTAGAGACACACAACGAGCAAGTTCCGTTAGCTCTGATGCACACTCACTTACTCACATCCAACTAAACAAGACAAACTGATGCTTATGTTGATGATAACATTGATGAGTCTCTTTATATTTGATTGTAAAATCGGTTCGTTTGTGTTGTGCCCATTTGTAAATAATACACACAAGTATTTAAAAAAAGCTTTTCGCGATTGACGCTTTCGATGTGCGTCCTTCCATGGCGATTGCAAATTAACAATCCCGGCTAACTAACTGTCAATGGCAAACAGAGCCGCTACACTACACACTCCACGCGGTGGCATTCGACGCACATAATAGTTCGCTTTGCTCCTCGTTGATCTAACAGTAAAGCTTGCAATTACGCTCTATTCGTCTATTCGAATGCCATCACTGCGTCAAGCGTCGACGTTCAGTTAAACCAAGGCAGGTTTCTAATTGCTGTGCTATCACCAAGCGAAACCAATACAAAATTATTTAATTAAAATTCCACAACTTGGCACGGATTGCCCCGCTTATCACTACGAGTGTAAACCGTGACTGACATTGAAACAAATAAAGTGTTCTAACTGCCAAACAACAAATAACAAGTGAGGTTTGTTTATTTCTTTAGTATAAAAACAAAATCCTAGAAATCGCAACACATCCATTAAATCATAAACAGCCATGATAATCGTAAACACCGAACTTTAAACATTTCGTTTGGAGTAGTTTTCGCAATTTTCGTAACAGTGTTTGCGCTGGCAGCTTCTCAACGTCCACTTTGAAAATCGCATTAAAAGTTCCCAAGAATCTTGTAGCAAGCAGTGAATATCGTAACTTTTTAGTTAGCATTAAACGAATTTAAACGCGTTAACAGCTGTCATAATTACGCCAGTAAAAATAGTTTGTCATGCATGCACAACTACTTAATCCTTGATAATGCCCTCCTAACAATCTTTACCACTTTGGATCCCAGCGGAGTCCTCTAAAGGCTATTAGCGTAAAAAGTTTTTACACCAGTTCCTTCTTTTGTTATCAACACGTTTCTGCTTTGGCCTTAATTGCGAAAAGTGCGCTCACAAGAGGATGAGTAGCAAATACTAAAACCGGAATAAGTGCGCTACATAAAAGCACACGATGCATATGAAAATGCAGTGTGTCGTTTTAAAAGGGGGCCACCCCGCGGAGCACATTACATGTTTTTTATTACCCAGCTGGAAGTACCACCAGCTAGATAGCAAGGTACGGGAGGTGAGAGCAAGGTGGGAGATGTCTGATGCTGCAAAAACAACACTAACTAAAAGTAGGTTCTTCTTGATCCTTGCTTCCTTGATTGCAAAACGAGGCATGCGTATTGTTTGTCTTCGCAAATAGGCACAGCCTTCGAGCACAACAGTTGCTATGTCGTACTGGGTTTGCTTAGTCGGCAAAGAGTAGAACATTCTGAAACGGAGCCGAAGAGGTTCTCACGCGACTATTGCAAATACAAACGTACCGCCAAACGCACTACAAATAGAAGTACGCCTATTGGTACTTCATGTAAACGAGCGAAGCGGAATGACAAAATCCACCTATTTTCTAGTTTTGTGTGGTTGATAGTTCATGATTAATATTCGAAGTATAAAATGCAAGTAAAATAAGACTTCTTGTTTAATTTTAAGAAAATTTTATATGCACTTTACAAAAAAAGTCACTACAACTAATATTTTTAGTTTTATTAGTTTTTAAATATACTCTTTTAATATTTTTATTTCACTCAAATATTTTGTGTTTTAAAGAAAAAATTCATCAGTTATAGTAACAGAATATCCCAAGACGTCAAAATATTATCACAAACTAAAAAGTAACATTTACAATGCCATTATTTTTTTTCCAACATTTTTTGTTGTACGTCTGTTCACTTTTCACCCTATTCCATTTTATTGTGAATTTATACCTCCACCCAAACACATTTGTCTGATTCTCGTGATAGACTCACGCTTTTTCGTTCACAGCCAAAAAACAGCATCAATAACATGGAATTTCAATTGATTCCGTTCCGAATCGACAATACAACCAGAACTAAGATTGGTTGCCATTGCTGGCCTCATTCCTAGCTATCCAACTTTCTTGTTCCGATCAACCAAATCGTAAAAAATCCAGATTTCCCGACGATGTTCAAATGTTCCAGAACTGAGTTACATTATAAAATAGAAAGTCACAAGAAAACGTACAATAGATTCAAACGTGCCTTTAGAACCTTGCAGCTTCCCATCAAGTCTGATTAAAATTCACAAACGGTCCATTGGTCACCAGATATTTATCTGATTCAGACGTCCCAGCGCAAGTTAATGTGCGCAGCTTGCGACAAATCAATATGAAGTTAACTGACGCCATAAATGGTAATTGCACCAAGGGATTCGAACGCCTTGAGATAATAAATCAACGCAATAGCCATTTCGCCATTGTGAGCGCACGTCATCACGTGGTAATTCTGCGTGGACGTGCTAAAATCACCTTCTCTTGGTACCCACCCCAAAACTAATAACTAAATCTTACAAAAAGGAAAATTCTGGTCGTGAAGAAGACACGGACAGTGCTAAGTAGACACACATACATTTTCCAAAACGTGCTGCGGACAACTCCTCACAACAGTGGAAGCGCACTCATGCCGTTACAATTTTTTTTTCTCTACAAAACCAGACCTTGAGCAGATGGCCCCATCCGGCGAGGGGAAAAGCGTTCCGACACACGGACACACTCCTAGTGCACACGCTCCGCCCGAACATGACGAAATCGAAAAACGCTCATTTGAACAGCAAGCATTTCCTACATCCAAAACGCGTTGGTAACGAGCGGCTGCGACTTCGACTGAATTCGAGCATGAACATGGTAAATGCGGAGGATAAACACCCTCGTGCCCTTACAGAAAGCGCGCGATACAGAAAGACATCCGCGATGCATGTGGGGCAAACACGACGCGAGCGAGAACATCCGAATGACTGGCAACTGGTTCTAATATAAACGAAAGGGAAGTTAATTCAAATAAAACGAGGAAATGCCATTAAGGTGCACATGGAGGAGTATTTTGCACGCTACAAGTTTATCCAATCTAGCGCAGCTGAATGGACTTGTTGGCACTCATAAAAAGCTAGTAATGTATGATCAAATTGCCAATAACACAATTTCAATTGATTATATTGAAGATCAAAGCAAACATTTTTAAAAGCAATGAAACAAAATATTCAATTCAGAAAAAGATCAATCGGATTTTTCTACTTTGAATAAAGCAAAATATACGCTGAGGTTATTTTTAGAAATACGTTGAACTTGAAAATAAAATTATACCAACCTTGCGGTTTATGTTATCATAAACTTTAGTGTTTAGAAATTTGCATTTACAATCATATTTTACGTTTTTGTAATTTTCGTGTTTACTTTTATTTATTATTTTTTCGTTTAAAGCCAGAAAAAGAATTAAGTCTCAAATATTTTTACTTGTACAAAACAAATGACAAATTTAATTATTAAAAATAAAATTAAACAAAACTAGAAAAATCTTAAGTCGCTATGAAATTAAATGCAAGATTTCCTGAAATTATTTTCAATCACCGGAATATACCGTTCGGTGTGTTAATTTCAATGTCCGCACTCTAAACTTGCATTGCAATTCCGCTCATTACTTCGCCGTCGTTTATTTTGCCGTTTCGATTCTAATTTCCTTATTTCTTGCAGAAATTGGTCGGTCGTACGCAAGTAAACACAACTAAGAATACACGTACAAACGCGCCGTTTTTACATTATGATTTCCACGTAATTGTTGTTGCGATTATTACATTCGCAACTCAAACATTAATTGCACATTTTTACGTTTGTTTTCTCATAGTCTACAACTCAACAGCGTTCTAGCGGTGTACTTATAGACGCTGGAAACGAACTGAAATTTAATACAACACAAAGTAATTCAAAGCAATTGAATATTACAGAGAATACGGTGTTGTTTATTAAATTATTACATTATTACATTAACGTGAACGTACTTTTACATATACGAACAAGACAAGTAGATGTAAGCACTACGCGGACGTGTGATATTCAATTACATTCCAGATTCTAATTACTAACTCACGGGTATTGATGAAACGTTATTTGCACTTCGTGATCTTGAAACAAACGGCATTTTTACTAATGCCAATATAGTATGAAAAGAGGACATGTTTACGAATTTATTGCGGCCGGTAATTATACTTATTATTTCATTTATATATTAAAATATTTAATTAAATTTTAATGTGTTCTCAGACTATTAAAAAAGAAAAATTTAGGTTATAAAATAACCTATAAAATCACAAACAACATAATACAAATTCAAAGAAAAAAACTTACTAAAATAGCCAAAACAGATACATTTTTACAAATAACACATAAACTATTTTTTGTGAACCTTTGAAGTCTTACTTTCATGATTAAGTAATAACAAATATACATTCCACATAGCATGTAAGTTTATGTCTGTCTGTGTCTACATCGCAGACTTATGAACGCGTCATACAGTAACGAAATACTTTTTTAACAATAAACTGGTACAATAACAATATGAACACGTAACGCGCTTGTAAGAAGTGTTGACTTGTATAACGCACGTACTTCTTTGTAATTGTCACGCAAGAGAAAATCCAGTCAGCGGTTGGAAGCTTTTTGAGTTGACTTATGACTTTAATTGGCATGTACATAGCTCGTAGCATATATGCAATGACGCCATATTAATGATCCGCTTCCTATTTGCGCCCTTGCGTAGTAGTGTCTTGCTTAATACACAGTATAATTCAAGTTATGATTAAAAAATAATAATTTTGGGTATCATAGGGTAAACATGTGCATGTGCATCAAGATTATGTAAGTAAATTATGATTATTTTTAATTTATGTGAGTTCTAACAAAACGTTTTGTTTTTCTATAATCAAAATTATATGTTTGAGATAACGTTTTGGTGCGATATGTTGTATGTAATTAAAATAGTTATAGTCACAGTTATAGTATTGACATGTTGGGTTAAATTCTATGGAGATATATAAACTTTTTTGTAAAAACTTCTACAACTTTTACTTGCTAATTTTTATGTAGTTGATATATTCGAATCTTAAGTTGTAAAACTATAACTATAATTATTAATTTGAAACTTAATAAACTCGGACTTCTCATAAACTTAATAAAAAAACTTGTTATAAGAAGTTGTTTGTAAATACCTAATCAACATTTACTTATTCGTTTTTTTAATAAAAAAAACCGTTTTTCTTTAGAATGCACAATATATACCTGTCAAATCCAAGTGTGTTCATAATGTTGCCACTTTTAGGCATATATCTAACCAATATTTATCAAAGTAACGTTTTTCGATAGATTGAATCTATGTATGATGAAAATCAAAGTAGTTCATAAATTAGCCCACGTTTTGCCTAAGGGTTTTTTGTGCAATGACACAAAGATTTTCACAGAAAACTCCAAAAAGTTATAATTTCTAATAAAACTGATATTTAAACAAAAATTTAATAGAACATTATTTAAACGGAAGTTGTCTGTAACTAACCAATTTAAATCTACTGCACATTTTTTAATAACATATATCAGTATTGTTAGAATCGTCAAAAAATGACGAAAAAACCTTGTTCATAATTTCAAACTAAACAGTAAACAGCAAAATATAATAACTACTTATTAAAACCAAGAATAAACAAAAAATATATTTTGTTATTCAACATTACAAAAATAAACTGAAACCTTACTGTATATCAATCAATATTTCAATAAAACGTTGTTTATTCACTCATCTTCCAAGCATCTATAAATAAACTAAGTGCTAATGTGATTGAATTGACATTTTAGAGTGATTTATGTACTTACATACGAAAATATTCTAACAGTAATATATTCACAACGAATAAGTGTATGATAAAATTCCATTATTATATCAATTAACAATGCTATAGTTCATAAAGTATAAAATATAATAAACTTGCTGATTAAATAAATTTCACGCATACTTGGACAGATAAAATACATTTTTATGGCAAAGACGAACCCGTTGCGTTTTGTCACAATTACGAAGCAGTGCAAACTTCAACTTCAGGTGACAACTTGCGAGTTTAATGGCGCAATAATGGAAGCACTTGTTAGGATCGCTAGAAGAGATCTGTACGTTTTACGATTTTCATGACATGAATGCCCACGAAGCACTTATATAATGCATTAAAACCTCTAACACCCAGTATTTATGTAACCTGCTACACACGGTTGCCTGATTCGACCGCGGGTTTGTAAAGCAAAGCAATACGCGTTACTTTATGGCGTATATTCGTTCTTAAGCATCAATTTGCATTTTTCACACTCGACGACGTGACATAATAGTCGCTAATAAAATATTCCTAGACGCGAGAACAAATTCACACAATGAAAATATACTGAGTGTTGAAATAAACAACTGAAACAACGAAAATACTGCAAAATAACAATATTTTTATTTAAACGTTTTGTTTATTATTATTGTTCATAATTAAGTTTTAATTAACATTACACTTTGGTAAGTAAGTAATGTAAGTAATGATGAGTAATGTAGTTGTTTACAGTGCTTTTGTTTATTTCGTACGCACTGTATGGTAGTGTTAGTGTTTTGTTTTGCATTCAAAAGTAAAGCAACAAAAATGGCTGCGACGTGAAAAACTCCTATACTTATACTCAGTTGTTGTTTATTCCGTCGTCATTGAGCATTGAACGGTGAGCTCAAAGCGCGGCAACTAGTCTATTGTTCAATACTGGACATTCAGTTTGTTAGCGAGACAGAGAAAAACGACGCGGTAACCTTGATGAAACGTAAATAAAAATGATTATTACCCATTATGATGCTGTTGCCGTAATACTAGACGTCAGACGCTGGGTTTGATTAATCCAAAATATTCGTCGTCGCGACGTATACCACTGTGTGTTCACTCTACTCTGTTCACTGTCCTACAATCGCATTATGCAATTTGACGACACCAACAACACGATTTCCAAGAAAATCATCTATCCTTCAATTGCACGTTTCGTTCCGGCACACACACATACACAATACACGGTGTTGTCGTTAAGTAAAACTTTTAAAATTAATTTTGTTCTGTTCTTTATGAATAACTAGATCCAAAGATTTGTATTTCTTGCTGTTCTTGTTTGTGCTAATACTAGTTGAGTTGCGTGTGGAAATATTTGTGATTTTTGTTGGCTCTGTCGCATTCAGTTAGTTCTCCAGTTCTTCGGTGCCCGTTCCGATTCCACTCTTGAGAGACTTGAGAAATTTTAACTTCGTTCGAACTCAGGTAGTACCGTGGTACTCTGGTTGGTATAGTAAAATATAGTAGGTTGGAAAAGAACAACAACACAACACTGCCGGCCAGCAAGCAAACCGCACTCTGCACACGCTCGTCAATTCGGTAAAAACATGTTTTTAGGCGCACATTTTTGGCCTATGCGAACACTTTGATTAGCAACGCGGATGGTTTATTGATTGTTCGCGAATTGTGTCGCGGTGTAAAGGATGATTAATCCGTTGAGCGACGCATCGCATACGGATGCAACAGTTTGGCGGTTATGCACTTTTATCTGTATATATCTAGTTGGCGATGCGTCAGACACAGCACGTGCGCTCGCTCGCTTGTTGGTTCGGACTGACTCGTCTGCAGAGCACACTCACTCGCATTGCGAACGGCGCGGAGGGAACGATCGTGCGACACTGGCGCCATCGTCGGGCTATGCAACAATGAGTGCGTACTTTCAAATAACCGCAGGGGTGGATCTAAAGTATTTTTATTCCAAAACGCGTTATTTTGACCAAAATTAATTTCAAATACAAAGAGAACAAACTATTGTAACTTTATTTTATACTTTAAATATAATTTATTATTTTTTTTTTAGTTTTTAGGGTTTATTTTTGGAAACAAAAATTATTATATTTTATTAAATAATAACTAATTTAATATTTTAATTAATTACATTACTTTTGATAGAAAACAAGCCAAAAAAATAATTAAATTTTGAAGTAATGTTGTTGTTCCCAAATTTTTTGATAGTTTTAGTTAGGAACTGCAAATGATGAAAGTAAAAGTTGTTCTTGACTACAATAAAAGTTTGATAAAAACATCTAAGTGGAAGTTTTTCTAAAAACCCAAAATTGAACTTTGTGATACGAACACTTGCCAGACAATTATTTCTAATAGAAATTGAAGAACATTATTTTTTAGTACCTAATACGTTTTGGTATTGGCAATACAATAAAATAAAAGTTTTAGTTAATGATGTGTTATGACTTTTATAATTTTAATGCGGATCTGTGTTGCTCTCCAGGTCCGCGCTATGGCAGCGTGAGTATTCAAAGGAACAATTCACAAAGAATGAAAGAACGACCTCACGCACATCGCATTGCAACCAACCGTGCGCGCGTTTCTATATCTATCGAGCTAGTCGAGCAGGACGTCGAGAGAGACTCCAGTAATTCAGGAACGAAAATCCACAAAATCGTAATTTATGCGGTTTGCCAGTCTACTTCGCCTCGCTGGAGAAATAATAAACTAAGCGCGAGATTCGGTCGCATTAACATTGCAGAGACATCGTCGACGCTCGCTTTGATTACTAGTCCGCTTTACGCGCATATCCATCGCCGCTTCACGAATCAGTCGCGAACAAATCAAGATTTTTGTAATCCCAAAGTCTACTAGCAATTCCAGTGAGACGTTGTGTTGTTTAGGAATGTGCGGTATAAAATTTCGAAAAACCACTAAAAATGTCATTAAAAGCAAATGAGAGACCGTTGATGGACTGCCAAGAACGTAAAAATATGAGAAGAAGGTTTACTACCGATGAATTGCTGACGGATTTAAAGGGTTTATAATATTGGTTTTGTAATTTTATCCCAGAAATAAAAATAAATTGATTTCGAACATAAAAAAAGACAATTTGTAAACAAAAAATAAATCTTATTGTCACTTTCGTTTCAATTAATTTTATGAGCGTCAAAATTAATTAGGAACATCTCTGTGATTAATTTAGACTTAATAAATTGGTGTCAGGATTCAATTTGTACTTTTTGTCGTTTCATTTTAAAGTTCCAAGTCGTAAACCTAATAAAACAACAAAAACTACGCCTCCGGTGTGCGTAAATTGATTAATTAAAGATGTTTGCTCCCTCTTCTGACATTCGCTATGACTTAGAGTCATTTTCGTTTTTAGTGCAGTATTGGGGGAAAGGAACAAAGTTGGTTAGGAATTTAGTCTGAGGGTGTGAAAGCAGCGTAACTGAAACAAACCGAAAGAAACGAAACAAACTTTTGCGCCGCGTGCACAGCGAAAATGTAGAAAATAATGAATGTATGGCTTACAACTACGACGAAACTTTTCCGTTTTTTTACGCCGTAGTTTTATTTCTTGCGAGTTCGTATGGATTCCGCGCTCCATTTTCCCTTTTTACACTTGTTTTTTTTTTTTCCAACAGACGCACGTTAGCAACACTCGCCACCCTCCTGAAGCACTAAAAACATAAGCGAAGCTAAATTCGGCCACAGCGCCGTTAAATAGAAATAGAATCATTTCGTTCCCTTTAACGCTTTTTAATCAGCAAATGCTTCAATCAATACGTTAAAATTAATTTTAGTTTCCACAAAAAAAAGCATTAAAAAAGTTACATGTAACCTCAAAGCTTTATATAGCTTTTTAGTTTTATTTACTTCTAAATAAACTAAAACGTTATTTATAAATTATAAAAAGTTAAATTTAGTATTCTTAAATATTAAAGTATCAAAACGTTAATTTGTGTAATTTATAGCGTATCGCGTTTGTATTAACGAAACTTTGTTAATTAGAAGTTGCGTAAACTCAAACGAATCGCGCTTCCAGCAGCAGCTAAAACCAACTAAAACTTAAAATCGCGCGGAATTACTGGAAACTCGGACCGAGCCACAGCGGATTAATTCGTTCGGCATATTCCACAAAACACAGAAATTATGGCATAAGTTATATAATAAATCATTAACTACGCATGTCCATTCAAAGTTGCTTGTTTACCTTAATTGAGTTTATTAATCTGCTCCACTCTGAGCGATGCCGAATGCGAATGATCCGTGTGCTTAATTTGAGCATATATAACTGTTGTTTATTTTTTGGTATGTGTTATGCACGAAATAACACTCCAACAGTTTCAAATTGTTTACATAACTTTTCTATGGTATGATAAATTTCGGTTGGGGCAAGAGTAAGTTTTTGATTAATTTCGTTTGTCTTCAGCACAACGAATACCAAACTAAAACTACCTAAAATATTTTCATTTTACAACAAGATAATTAAATTATCGATTATGACAATACAAATTCTTAAAATTTGATAACTGAAATTGAAAAACAATTACAACAGAGATATATTTTTATAAATAAATTATTTGTTTTTTTTACCAAAAAAAAGTCATTCCCATGAAAAATTACAAAAATAAACAAGATATTTATATTCATAATTCAAAGGCTTCCATTACACGCCTCCCGTGTATACCTTACAACGTCATAAATATTTTCGTTTGAAATTATTTTTTTCCTTTTAATACAATATGCACGCGTACTTGTATTCGCGCGCACGGTGAAGACCTTCAAAGGACTTTTCACTTTTGTGAGTTTTGCGATCCAATGTGGGTATCGCGACTATTTTCATCCACAACCCGTGTAGATGTCTACGCTACGTTTTGAGAACAATGACACACCGACATTAACATCAACAACAAAAATACGTCGATAGATTGGAAAGGCGCAATGAAATCGTGCTTGTGTTCGTGTCTATGATGTCTCTGACTCAATGAGCCGGTATCGGCTAATCGATTGTCAATGGTTAAAAATAACCAGCGAGCGGGCGGCGCGGCAAAGCGCAAACATGCAAGAGGTGAAGCCGATGACATTGATGGAGATTCGCGAGCGCGATATCGTTCGTACCTGCGCCGGAATGCCATGCACTGACTATACCAAAATGACCTACCTTGAACGCGGAAGAAACATGGAGCCATCGATGAACACCGATCCGGAAAGAAGTATGTACCAGCATGTCGATAGTTCACCAGTGCTGCAACAATTTAATTACTATTTAAATATGCAATCAAAACTTTAATTTACCTCATTACATTGTGCATACCAAAATCTTGATATGGAAATTTTTTGTACATGTTTTGATTAAAAGATTTTCTTTGTATGCGTGGATAACGTGTGTTGGATAAATATAGTTCATGTAAACGTGTAGGCAATGCAGGCCGTGCAGTCTGCCCAAGACGCAGAAAAAGCGAGATTGGATTACTATCATTACAGAACCTGTTCGGAGATGGCCGAATAACCATCGCAATCAGCACCGAGAGTAAGCGCGTACGGTACGCACGCATTAAAAGACTCGCGCGCTCTTCGGAAGAAAAGCGACCAAGAAGGAGAGTTCATGGTGGCGCAAGTTCAGCACGAGCGCACGACATTCCAAGGAATTTCAGCCGGAGAAGAACCACACGAACTGGTTCCTTGTTCCGTCTCGTTTGTTTACAAACGCTGACTTGGTCTTTAACTAACTTACAATTTAAATCCTTAAGGTCTTAAGCTTATGGTGTACAAACCCTTTCAAAAATTAATTAAACTTTAAGCAACCTTTATAGAATGCACATTGTAAAGTATTTCACAATTCACACTTGCAAAAAGTGTCTATCTATTTTTTTTACTTTTTAAATAACCTCTAAAAGATATTTAAATTTAAACAAAAATTAGTTTATTTTTAGACTATCGCCATCTATTAATGAATACCTTAAGCAAATATTGAGTATTTCTCAATTTTTCAAAAAATAATTAAAATTCTGACCTTAAATATATTTACATTCTAATAATTCTAAATAAAATAATAAAATAATTTACTTACTAGTATAGTACATCATTAGCTTGATGCTTTTCGTATCGAACAATTTTACAAAGAGCTCGCAAAGCAGAGTCGCGCAGCGATTGTAGCGCCTCCAATCCGCTGAGGCCATAATAAATAACTTGTAGGTCTTGCAGACTTCTACATTGCGGCGGACGACCTAGCGAGCGTACGAACATTTGATCCCAGTCCGTTGCCATCCCGCCGCCGCATGATGTCGCCACGAGTCTCGCAATCGGTTTCTCCGGCATTCTCGCTCACGTGTACTTTACGCGCGTATTTAACTTTGCCGGTTGCCGTTCATCGCAAACAGTCGACTTGCACCAAAACGACGCGACTGCATAACGGTCGATGACATTCTGAAACAAACGATTTGTTATTAGTTATTAGCAATTGTGTCATCGCATTGGTATTGTTCAATTCTTCAGTTTAATTCTATTGATGAAATACTGCTTTACAATAGAATATCGAATAGAATAAAACAATATTTCATGACAAAAATTTATATTTAATGTTTATTGTATATTGTGTGCATTTTATTTTCGATTTTGTGACTTTTCCACTCGAGTAAATTGTATGTGCAGATGTTGCAGACAATAATTTACAATCTCGTATATATGAAGTGCATGCAATTCGTTTCGTAAAAAAGGGGGAAACGAATCGAAATGAAGAGGGAAATTGAAAATTTGCTCAACGTCAAGTGCGCATCCAGTCTGGTGTGAGTTAAATGCATGTGCAGAAAATTGACGACAGGGCTGGCGTTTGCCAAAATCACCAGGTTGCCAAATATTGATAAAATATTCGCAAACATCGACCAAAACCGGATGGTAATAATGATAACACTGACGATAACTACATACTATAATGAGTAGGACCCCATGCTCGTGCAATCTTCAAAGACACTCCAAAAGTTTATTAACACAAAATCCAACTCTTAAATAAATAGATGAGGAGAAAATTGATGAGTTTTACTCTCCACCAACTACAGATTACAATTCCGGTACCAATTTCCTACCTTCCGAGTTGAATTTGATCATCAGATCAGAACACTAACACATTAAAACACCAAAACCAGAAATCCCCAAAACATGAAAGGATGAAATAAAACGAGGTCTTCGCTTGCTTCCCAATGAAAATCATGACTCTGCTGACCGGGTCAGCAATTAAAGAAGCCTGCGGCAATCTACCGCGTTTGACTTAAGTCACTTAAACTTTGGAAGGCGCTTCTTCGCCTCACGCTTCTTCTTATGTAATATAGCCACTCGTAAACTGCGGCAAAGAATTGCTGTCGAAGCAATCCAGCGATCCACCAATTCGTACGACAATACCCGCATTGGCTGTTGCTATACGTTATGTTGGCCAGCATCAGCTACAGACTTGGACGGAGTCTGCACTTGCAGAGCCGGGAGGCAGTATAAAATAGTAGTTACATAAAGAGAATGAACGCCTGCCGGGTCAGGGGCCTACTTTTCGTGCTTGGACGACTCCGATTCCGAGTTCAGCACCAGCAAGCGCCGAGATTCAAGGTGGAATTAGTTGGTATCAGGTGGTTTTATTGGTTATTGTCGGACCTGTTACCTCTGAGCGATTATTTAGAATTAAAAAATTCACTCATGTGAAAAATATTCTTTGCTTTTTTACCGATCTATGATTTAACAACTTTTTTATCCGATAAAATTAATTACTTTTTTGTTTCCCTACTAGACATTTAACATCGCGTTACCATTGTTTTGTATGTTCTTTGTTTTCCAGTTACAAGTTAAAATTGCATAATTTGTTTATATTCTAAGCTTCAATATCACTTTATGGTGTTTGTTTACTCTTCACAGTAGTCTACACTAATATAATAGCAGATTTCATTAAATTTCGTTTTTCATGCATAAATACTTACTTAACAATTTACTCTTACGTTCAATTGTGCTACGTAATTGTAAATCTAAGTCAAGGATACTTGTACATTGTTCTTATAATGGTGTTGCTCTTAAATGGACAACATAACCTCAAATTCAGTGTTGTATACTGTATAGGATTTTCGGTGATTAATTCGTACTGTTGCAACAAACACTGCAACACAATGCAACCACCGGATCGAAAGTACTAATTAATTAAAAGATTAAGATTAAAAGAACGCCTACATCAACATTTACTTAAGATGTTTAAAATGTAAATAATTAACAATTTAAAAACATCAATTCGGACTTGTAATACAATTAAATATTTATTTTACTAACTTTACCATTTGTGATGTTTTATATTCAATAAAAAAAAATACTTCCTTGTTATAATTAACCTGAGATTATTACTATTTTAGTTTCTTTCAATTTCCCTCTCATATATTATTATTATTATTTATATGTATTCTTATTGTTCAATGACCTTGCCGTGCCATAAAAATAATAAACCAGTGCGAATTTATTCCATTTAAAGATTCCCAATCCCATAGTCTCGTGCGTACTGTACTGAACTTATATATATATTATCTACATAATCATATAATAAATAATTTTTAAAAAATACAGAAAAATTAATTTTATACACAGTTTATTCTACTGATGTAGTTGTAGGTAGAACTAACGATGCTCATTAAGCATGAAAACGATTTACCGCGCGTCAAAGACGATTGTGTGTGGCAAGTTAAAAATAAAACAATGCTCGATTATCCACGTAATGCGAGTCCTTAGCACCTTTTGAATTAAAGTTGGAGTTGAAGAAATAATCACATCCGCCGATAAACGTCCAAGAAGGCAAGATGGCAAGAAGAAACGGAAAGGCGGAAGAATATAAAGCAAAGTTTCGATTTCCTTATTATATTATGCGTGACATAACGGTCACTATTGAATTCACTATTGTAAAATTGTTTTTGACTTAGATTTTAATTGATTTAATAAAATAAAAGGCAGCTAAATAAAATAAACTTACTCACATGTCCTTTGTTACAAAAGTTGTTTCTAAATGTCTTGCTAAATTATTTCCTTAGAAAGATTTGTTATGTACTACTCTCTCATTATAATAATTTTCTTAATTTTAAACCAAAACTTATAAAATTAATATTTAAAAGTAAAATAACTATTATTCTGCAAACACAAGTTGCTTTTTAATTCCGTATTAACATTTAAACTTAGAAATATACAGTTTTCTTAGCAATAATTAAAATAATGATGATTATCAGTTATTACTTTTTTCTTATTTTCTAATAAACTTCGAGTTTACTCTTAATATTTAATGTGTAATACCAAATGAAGTCAAAACGTTTTATTACAATAATATTTATATACCTCTTTTTTTTATCTCAAGTAAGCTGTAGTTTTGCCGAAATAAAATTGAAACAATAACATATTTATTTCATTAAATTCGTTCGTACTTTTTTTAATGAATAAAAGGTCAATAGCTTTAGCCTTCACAATGTTTTTTCGTCAATAAAAACGAAAGTATACGATATAAAAGTATTTGTCAACAAAACTTACATTACACAATAAGGCAAGGAGAAGGATGATATTATGGCGTGGGTCCTTATAAGGTCCCTCAACTGGATGGAATTGACTCACCTCTATTAAATTAATTCTCGACCTGCGACCTCTGTCTTCGAGAATCTTTCTTATTGCGTCTGCATATTTTGCATGCCAAATTTTGCAAACAAAATTAAATAAATGAATCACAGTTTCATTTAATTATATATTTTAATTACTCCTGTACCAGTTGTGTACGTTCCATGTAGAGTACATGTTTAAATGATTATTTTGTTGAAAGGGACGTAAACAAGAGTTAATTTACTCATGCAAGCTTAATTAAGTTTTTGTGGGTTGTATCTTTTTCGGATGCGAAATACAAATGCGTGCAAACGTTATAAAGACGACCACGGCGCCAGACGAGGCGAAAATTAATATCGGATAATCTAGACGTACAATGCACAACAGCAGGATAACAGGATAACGCAAGTTCATAACTGTTTGCTAATTATGACTGGTGCACCGTACGAGTTTCATTAATACTAATGTGCGTGGAGGTAAAGACGTTTTCCGTGAGAATTTTTATTTTGTGTTTTTATTTTCTTTAACATTTACAGTTCGTCGTTTAGATGTAATTTACATTATTTTTAACTTCTTAGTAAATTAATTAACAGATGTTTCACTGATTTTTTATACATTTTTTATGATGTGTTTCAATTTTATATTTTAAGAAGATGTATAACTAGTAAATTGTAAAAAGTAATTCTTGTTAAAGTTTTCAACTTTAGTTTAAACTTTAAGCTTAGTGTAAATCTAGCTCAAGCTGCTATTTTGTTATATTCAGGTTTTTAACCCCAACTAACCGAAGTTGGCGAAGTAGCCACTCTCCATGAAACTATAAAAGGGTTTAACACTGGCAGGAAAAATATGAGTTTGAATATGTTGCCGAAGAGGAAATCCGAGCGGAATACTCTTAACGTGAGGGATGCACTCCATCCCCGGACATTCATGCTTATCACCTCGATGTATCAATCTACTCAGGGATTTTCTCTTTTGTACAAAGCCACCCTAGCCTATCTTGAATATTGAAGCACGCTTGAGGTTTAGTGAATTTGGTTAAGAACATTTCAGATTCATACGCGTCCCTACCCTATCTTTAGCCAATCATATGAGCAAAAGAATACAAAACCACAAAAACATATAACGCTAATACAAACATTGTTTTAGCTAACAAGCTAATATCAGAAAAGATAGATTAGTTTTATTAACTTTCGTAGATTAGCCTACAAAAAGTGAGTCATAAAAGTATAGACATACCGTAAAACAAACACGTAGGTATGTTTGGTTGCATACTATTAACTTCTATCACCGTTTTTGTCATTTTTCTTATTAATATCTAACTTTCGAGGCTTTTATGCATAACATTTTTCCATTTCTGCACAGGATCATTAAACTGTCTGCTTAAATCAATGTGAGGATTCTGATGCGTCTATGAAACACAAATTTAAGCTATAATGTCTCCCCTCCTGGGGTGGTGGCTGGTCCTCGTGTTATTCCAAATTCGGTACAGTCCTGAATAGAAGAATAGAGAACCGAGAATATATAGAACAATTTTTTGTTCGTCTCGCCACGCTAGTCGAAAACACACAAAAACCGACCAAAAAAGTTCCGCCAGCGTGCATTAAAACTCTGCAAGTTTTACGATTGTACGTCCAAGTTCTATACCAAGGTAACTTGGGTAACCCCGAAAGCAAAAGACCAACTTATACTTTATATATTTTTTTCATTACACTTGAGATAAGCAGGCGCAGCAACGAGATACTCGGTTCAAAACTCTGCTCGAAATGCGAAACAGGTCAGAGCATGAAAAGAGTGCTAAATTGAGCATGAAACGATATCACAAGAGCGAAAATCGATTGGGCAATGGAGCAATGACGGCAATATGCAAATGCGAAAGTAATTGCACTTGAGAAATCTCTTCTGCAGGACTATAACTTGGAAACAGTTGAATCATAACGAAACAAACAACTTGGTACAACAAACATTACCGGCCTGAAACAAAAGCAATGCTAATTGTACTCTGCTTAAGATTATATAACAGAACTATAAGGCAATCATCATTTAATTTCACTTTCTAAACCTTGTAGGAATAAAATCTGGAAACATTCAGGTTTACATTTGAATAGAATTGTTTATTGCAGGTATGATTGCTAAAGTGCATGCCGTTAAATTGTCACTCCCAACAAGATATAGATAGACAGACGAGACTGAGACATTAAGCAGGTATTTAATCGTGAAAACAAAGCAAGACAAACGATAAATGACACACTAAAACACAAAACAAAACAAAAACAGAGTTGGTGTTAGTTCTCCGTGAACATTGTTTTGTATTTTTTGTTATTTTAAAAGAGTTAGAGCGTTGTTACATCCAAGCGATTTCAATCTTTTGTTTTAAGCTTTTTATTTGGATGACTCGAGTTTGATCAGTCTAAACGCAAACGTGACAAGGCTCTTAAACAAAAGCTTAACGACGTTAACGCTTGCTATCTAAAAATGTTTTCTAAATATTGGTTGTTTTAAAACAAAAGAAAATCACAGCGTCATAGCCTACTCTTGTAGAAATATTTACCTAGGAATATTTGTTTGAAACTGTAAACGGTCTGTGTCAAAGCACGCTCGAATTTTAATTCCATTGTTAACGCCGTTTCATCAAAGTGCCACTGCCATACTTAGATAACAGATTTAAATTAGATAAACGTAATAAAACATACTGACATTTGACATGTTAATACTACTAAACTAATTCACGCCTACAATTGTTATTTTAACTCGATTTTTAACATTATAATATGTAGTGGAATTAAGAATTGCACCTCGTATGTTTGCGTTGACGTGCCGAAACCAATTAATCTAGCTTGTTAACACCAGCAGGCCTACTGCATTAGCAAACGCCTGCATTGTTTGTGTTTAGTGTTTTGGTGCGCTTCAGAGAAGGAGACAAATGTTTAATTTTAGGTTGCAAAGACAAATCGCCACCTACGCGCATCATAAATTCCTGTGTCAAAACGAACATTAATGTTTCAAGCAATTCGCTTTAAGTTTAAAAAAATAATTAATTGAAATACGGATGTTTTTTCAGTGTAAAAATAAAATAAAAAATGTAAATATAGGTTTACTTCTTTTAGTGGAAAAATGTTATTTTTATTTTTCCAAGGTGAAAAATAATGTTTGGAATGTTATATATTTTAACAATTCCAGCGTGCTCATCTCATTTGCAATTTTACATATTTCATATTTTTTCAACGTTTTTGTTGTTGAATACGTTGTTGAATGTTTTATTTGATAAGTTTCATACTTATTATAAGAGAAACTTTTATACGGTGTTTTTTGTTTGTTTTGAAAACAAAGACTTAGATGTACGAAAAACATTGAAAGGAATATCCTTATTTCACGCTTGTACACTTTGAAATGGTGCTCGTTTTCTTATTGCTGTCATTATTTTGTTTTCAGGCGTGTTTAAGTTGTATCAAGGAAGAGACTACTTTTACAATGTTTTACAAACTTATATAAAATGTCAACGTAATTGTTGTAACTAATTTATTAAGTATATATTACAACAAGCGCATGCTGTGAAAATACTGCGTTTTTACTCTTTTGAAACTTTTAGGGTGAGTCCGCGATTCGTGCACACGTCGTGCATGTCAGAAGATAAGAGTTTTTGATGCCGCATAAGGAATCATAATAATAATAATAATAAAATAATAACAAAATAATAATAATATAATAATAAAATAATAACAAAATAATAATAAAATAATAATAAAATAATAATAAATAATAGTATTATATTATTTTCTTATTATTTTTTTATTATTATTTTATTATTATATTTTTTAGTATTATTTTATTATTATTATTATTATTATTATTATTTTATTATTTATTCCTAGAATGGAATTTTATTTCATTTTAATCAGAAATTAATTTCCAATCCAATAGTGTATCTTTGCATTGAACCCTAATTTGCATAACAATAGATGCGATAAAATTTAAATAAATAGAAAACTAGTTTATTTAATTAAAATTTAATTTAAAAATTGTTGCCATTCGAATTATATCACTTTATGTATAAAAATGAAAAACAAAATATAACACGGCAAAACATTTTTTTAATTTATGAAAATATATTTTTACGCGACATAAAATATTTGTATTGTGGCCACACCTTCTATATTTAAATTTAATTCAATCAATTTCAAAGGATTATCAACCACAAACCCGTCATGACAAAATGTGCTCCCCTTCAAATAACCTTAGCACATGTCTCTCAGTAACCACCCATCAATTCAAGTGTCTCTAAACTTCAACCCCTTCTCGTAATCCCCAAATATCTGTTTGTAATTGCCCCTGGTGCGACGTAACGCAAAAACCTTCTAAACGTCTGATTATATTACTCTATTCCTTCCGTCAGTCCAAGCTGAGCTTAGGCTCGGTCACCGAACTGGTTATGAGCGAGTGCATATTACGAAAGCTTTTAGAGGCCATAGAGTCGCAGAAAAAGGGGTAGTAGAAGCGAATCGTAGCTTAATGCAGTCTTGTTATTCCAGGTGCCTGTTATTCCTTCAGCCTGCCTTACAGCCCCAACCACCTCGTGTCGTTGACGCAGGCACGCGTTTTGCGTTACATAATGAAATGGATTAATATTATTTTAGAGAGCAGCCGGAAGGACGTCGCAGGAAAACGCACGTTTTCGCATTCAGCGCCTTTTAACTTCACGGGTGGTGTGTTCGCTACTCTCGCTAAATTGGATCACCATTCAAGCGTGTGGGATTAAAAACTACGAGCAATTTGCACTTCAATGTGCATTCAATCGTTTATAATATAATTTATATCATTTTTAAAAAAATGATTTAGTCAGGATTTAAATTTTAAATTAAAATTTTTCATTTACAAAAATGGAGACATATTTTTACATTGAAATTTTTCATTCAATTCAGATACGAATTTCATGAATTGAAAGTTTAAAATAGAATTGGTATTTATTTCCGTAGAATATTCTATAAATTTCGCATATCGGATATTTCGGCAGTTCATGAACTGTTGACCGGACAGCGAAACAGCATCCTGAATTAATAATTTGACATGAATCGCAAAATGCACTTTGCGAACAGTCATCGCCCCGATTAGGAATGTCGTTCACGATTCGCAATTCAGGCGAGCAAAGTTCGGGTAAATGGAATTTCCCGCTCTGAAGTCAACCATTTATTATAGAAAATTGTCACAGTTCATTGCACATTGAGGTTATTTGAGGGTATCTGCAAAACGGCTCACTCCAGTTAAAAATTCTTTTAAATAAACCCCAAAATGCAATCGGGATGCGTTTAAAATAAACACAAAACACTCTGTAAAACTATATCACTATAGAATTTCTAAAATTCCATATTCAACACGAAATTGCGTAATTTAGTCCAGTCCATCCGGTGCAGGCCCGAGAGTGGACCATCCGTAAACTCCTCTTCTCTTTACGAATGCAGTCGAATCTATTATGTACCCGTGACAAAATAAAAAAGAAGCGTATTCGACGTTCAGTTACGGGTTACGTGAACGCCTACGCTAGCACACCACGAAGGCAATTGAAAAAATAATCAATGGACTTCCTATACACATCCGGTCTGACCGACCGATAGCTATGGCCACACGGAAATGTGAAATTTCAGCAAATCGAGAGCGTTAATTCACATTTGCGCATCCATTGGCAAATTGACGCGTCCATTTGTTCCACGCTAATTTCCACACCGGATTAGCCACACATCACTTAGAAGCACAATAGCGTTGCTGTGTGAAGCATATTGATTGCATTCATAATTCAAATAGCTGGTGGAATGCGGTATCAAATACAAACTTGTCTGATGAAGTCATAATTTGATAATAACTCCTCTTAAACTATAACTGTAAAGTTAAAACCTGTCACTAGGACACAAGAGACATTTAATTTTAAATGTGTCAAATTCATTAATAATAACCAATAAACATATTTTTTATAATCCAAAACTAAACCATCAATTGTTAAATGTTTAAAATAATTACAAACAAATAACTAATGAATGGCAATTTAGATTCTTAAAATAAACATTTTCAAATGCATCTTTCATTACAACTCGAAAACACAACCAAACACATCACAGACAGGTTAAAAGCTAAAAGTGTTACGAGTAATTACCTCCGGGCGTTATTCAAAAAAGCGATGTGGCAATTCTAACGGATTTTATAATATTCAACGAACTTTAAAACTTGTATCTCGTAGTTTGTGGACAAACAAATATGTCGTTAGGCACTCTGGAATTAATTTTTTCGAGGTCTAATCAGTAGTCGAAAATCCCGTTTGGGCTTAACGAAGAAGTAAGCTTTACTGAAATTATCTCAAGTGTTTTAAATAATTAATGAATGAGCAACTATACCTTGCATAAATATGAAAGCAAAAACACACACCCGTTTCGATAAAATGTGGAAAATAAATTAAAATATTAGAAGAAAAAATTGAATAACTAAATTAAATTTAAAATATCGGTTCTATATTCAAGTTAAGAAATGTTATTCAGGTTATTGGAATAATTTTTCAATTTATTTTGTATTTAATTTCGTGGTTATTGCGGTTACAAATCTAATGTGATTATAACTTAAGCAATCAAAAACTTCTCCTGGTGTATCTTTGATTAATAATATCATATTTCAAATAATACGGATTGATAAAACTATTTACTCAATTTTTTTTTATGTTAATAAGAAGATAAGACAATTTTGTTGTTATTTCTGTTTGTCCTAAAAACATCTCGTGTAATAAAAAAGAAAATCAATTTTAATTAAACAGAGTCATTTTTTATACAACTGCTCCCATATTTTGTTACTTTTCTTCATTGATTGCACTCAGTGGTATTCACTCTTCAGTGCTCACCAAACCGCAAACACACATTTTGCATTTAGCATTCGCCTAACGACCGTGACTAAACCCGCGACGACTCTAACTAAACCACTCTTGAAGCAATAATCCAAGCGACCTTCGCATGAAATGTGCACGCATACGACTTGCGCAGGTTGCTGCCAAAGAAGATGAAGAACAGGCGGAGGCAAAACTCAAGCGCAGATGAACTCAAAACCACATAATCTAGCAGAGGCACGCAGTCGGGAGTGAGCCATGAATGCTACTAAAATAATGTGTGTAAACTTGATCTTGGCAAAAGCTTACAAATATCATGTTTACTTATGCATCAAGATGCAAGTGTGAAGTAGTATCTTAACATTCATAAAATAGAAGTCCATCGTGACGGTTACTCTGCAGTTACATACAACTTGTAGACATAACGACCACTAGTTTTAGTAATAAATTGAATTTGGTTGAATTTAGTTAATGTACGCTTTGTGGCTATTGCAAATTTGTGGTTTGTAATGCTCTTGCCCCAAAACGCTTTGTAGGAGTAGTTACAAGAAGAAGAACAAGGATATGGGAGGTAACTAGACGGAACGCTCGCCATTTCTCGAAATGCGTGCAATAACGACAGAGGAAATGCTTGCTACTGTTATAATCATGCTGAAATTGCAAACGATTGCACAAAAGCACAAAAGAAGAAATGAATGCGGATAAATAATAATGGGTCAAGACATGAACCGTAATCAAAAATGTATGTATAATGTTTAGACAATGATGAAAAGTGAGCATGAATTATTTTAACAGGAACTTTGAATTTGCCTTAATCTCTGATACGTAACTATTTTTCTCCATCCCCACCATTTTCACTTCTTCCACATCTCCCCCATTTTCATAACTCCTTAATCTCCAATCCCCTTTTTTTAAATTTTCATTGCATTCACACTTTCTTATAGGCTGTACCTATATTTTGTCATCTATTGTTATCCTTCCAAGGTATTCACCTCTTTAAAGATTTCTATATTTTCTTTATTTTTTTTATACTACACAAATGAGTTCGCTAAAAAAAATGATTTCTTGGTAAAAAAAACAATTGTTTATTTATTTTTTCAAGTGTCCCTCTAATTTGAATTAATTGACTAGTGTCAAAATGTAATTTTTGACAATGTGTTTCGTCCAAATTTCTGTTATCATCAGTCATAATCATGCCTGTTACTAATCCAAGTAGTCCTCAACAAAGGTCCCGTTACATACCACCTACCCCACCTCGTTATCCACCTCATCTATTTCAAAAACCAAACCCTCATCTTCCTGCAAAAGTGGTCCCCGCGAAGACATCAAAGATCCAAAACAAAGGCAAGCAGCAGTCATCGCACCGAACTCAACAGTTAATGCCAGTTCGAGAAACAAAACGCACATTTCATAAGGAACAAGTCAATCTACCGAAGTACCAACCCTCGACAAGCAAGAAACCCATCAACAGCGAAAACCCACCACCTTTACGAAATAATAAGAGCACTTGCGTAAAAAAGAATGTCGTGCCAGCCTTCATACCGCCAACGCGTGTCAGTAAAATGGCAGAAACGGCTAAAACCATCGCCGAAGCTAATAAATTGTTGAACGAGTCACAATTCGTAACTTTCGATCCTCACACTAATGTAAAGATAATGAAATATCCCTATAACTATTAATAGCTATAGGTGATCCCAGAACATTACTGATTTATTTGATTAAATTATAAGTAGTGGTGAGGTGGAACACATTTTGAACAACGGATTTTACTCTTTGAATAAATGGTTCAGATGTAAACACGATGTAAAATGTGAAATCACGAAATAAATTATGCATTAAATATTGTGTGGTGTTCACCCTCTAGAAAACGGTTATTGCGCACGCATCATTTTTTTATTCTCACAAAGGTAAGTTTTGTGTAGTTCTATGTGCTCGAGTTATAAGCTGCATCAGTATGAATTACATGAGGGCATCGGACATCCGTTGCGTAGAGTACTTCGGACGCTTTGGTATCAAGGGGTCGTCGCTCATCCTTTGGCTTCGTCGTTCGTGAATAAGGGACAGGAAACACGCTTCTGCGTTTTAAACGACCCTGGCATACTCGCTACACTACTCAAATCAGCGTTACAACTGCTATAACTATCATTTTTTTTATTTAAAAAGAATTATTCATACTTGACTGGTAATTACATGATACTACATTTTTAAAATTCCATTATTAGGTTTTTATGGAAAACAAACAAAACAAAAGAGTTGAAATTGCATTATCCAACTAGGGTGTAATGCAAATCAAAAATGATGATGATGATAAACCATTGTAAAATTTATTCTAAAATTTGATCCAATAATTAGCATGTCTAACAGACCGAGTTAAGACCAGTTACTTTTCTAAAATAAAAGATAAATAAGCTCACAAAACTTGATTAGAAGTATCAAGCACATGAAAGTTATTGTAAAACTTCACCAAAAATTAAAATGATTAACAAATATTTACGTAATACTAAAGTAATTACTGATTACAGAAATTACTTATTGCTTGTGTTTGTAGGAAGAAGGAAATCTACTAAGAAAATATTTGGTTTATACAGGTTACCACCACTTTTACATTGTTGATGACATGGGTTGCAGGGATGCACTATTTTAATTTATAAGAACTCGCCACACTTTGGACTCGTAAAATTCATTCTTCATTTGTTTTGAATTCTCCGGTAGAATTTATTTATGAATAAGTCTGAATCATCAATACATACATAATTCACGATTTATTGCATTTCTAAACAAAATCTTATTGTTTACTTCACTGTGTTTAGGAATATGGAGTGTTTTGGATGCGTTATGAATATAAATTTGTATGTCGGTGAATAATGCGTGTTTTGCGGTAAGTTATAACAAGCTATGAGTAATTTCTTCCCGCATTATTACTAGAGTGCGCTATGTTAAGTGTACACAAACAGCGATTGTAATTAACGAGCATATATAGTATGTGTACGAGAGAAAACTCGATTTTCAATTTGGCTTTGAAAAGCTTGAATGCAACTCGAGTATCGTGCGTCTGCGTGTATTGTTGATGCTCATGCCTTTATACCCCAGATTCCTATGTTTAGCGAATTATTTATACATAAACAGGCGTCAGGTATTTAGTTCTAGAGCATTACTGCTTATAAAATCATGAATGAGTAAATGTGAATTGCACCTAGGTGATGTTAGGTTAAGCAAGAAAATTAAATTGATATATGCTTGTTTAGTTTTAATTGAATTCCAATTTATATGCAAATAATAATTAATAAGCATTTAGATTATTAATTGAAATTGATATACATAATTTGGTTTATTTAATTTGGCAATTTAGAGAACTTTATTTGAAAATAGTAAATGTGGGGATTCCAAACTTTAATTTTGTAAATTTAAATTACAATATGTAGTAATGCATTATTATCTTGTAATTTTAACATCATTCTTTGCTCTGTTTATTTGTAGTCCTACCAAAAGTGTTAAACATTTAAAAGTATTTTAAGAATCCGAACAGCAAAGTTTTAATTGGATTGAAAAACAAACACTCGAAAATGTGCTTAATCTTTAATTCGAGCACTCTATTCTTTCCTCCACGAAATCCACCAATTATAAACACATCAAACAAACAGCGCTGCAGATAATTGTCTCCTTAAGATTTTTGGCAGCGCGCCTAATGCCAAGCGCCATAAATTCAAAGCGCAACTAATTCTCTAAATCCAAAACCTGACTGAGTCCGAAAAACGCGTCACTAAAATTCCATTTTATTTGCAGTTAGAACGTAATTTACTGTTTCCATCTTTAGTAATAGTACAAATACTAAGAGTTACTTTGTCTTGCCATCTTTTCTCCATCACCATACGTGATTTTTCCCAGCGAGTTGTTATAAATCGCATTTTCTGCGTCCTATTTTCCCATCTGCTTTCCCTTGTTGAAAACATGCAACTTTACAGCTTTTCCTTTTCGAATCCGTATTTTTGTCAAACGCACAAATAAATTTCAAACCCACGAAGCAAACCCAGTAACGCAGATGTGCCAACTGCGTTTATTCGCTTCGCAAACAAACAAATCGAAAGAAAAAATTGTACTACAGCTACCAACATCAGAGAGATAGCAAACAATGAAAACATTAAACACGAGACATGAAACACGAAGAAATAAAAAATTGGGAGAAAACCCGGCGGACGACTATACGGCAATAATCGACGACGACAATTCATAAAACAAAGCGAACGCAAATTGTTTCTCCGGTATATGGAGCGCGCGAAAAATGCCGGCGAAAAGTCGCACGAACTTTCACTCGAAATAAAAATACAACCAAAGCCAAAGCAAATAATTAGAAAAGCGGAATGAATGGTATGAATTCCTTTTCCTTGCAGTGCAAAAGTTTATTTTATGCGGTTATGCTGATGAATGTTTTGCGGTTTGGCTGATGTTTTGATGTTGGTCTTGTGTTGTAGTTGTTGTTGTCTTTTGGAAGTTGTCGCAAGGCGTTTAAAATGTCTTTAAACCGCAAAATGGAAAAGCTGTTAGGCGCGGGTCTTGGGTAATTACTCGCAAAGAGAGTAGAAGTTCAAGTCTTTGTCATATCTCAAATTTAAATTTATAGAATAAAGAATCACAATCTTGTTGGTAGCCGAACATTTAGGGCAAACAAAGTGATTGTTAAGTGATTTTCAGTGTGGAAACGTTTAATGCGAACACGTTTAAACAATTTGAGACAAAGAATGAAAGAAAGTTTTTTCAGAATTTTAAAATTGAATGAAAACATTGAGACATTTTTATGAATTGAGAAAATTAAGGTAAGTATTTAGAAAGTTATTATTTTAACTTAAAAACAACTAAGCCACTTTCATTACAAAACTTCTGAACCAAATATTTCACTTCACAAATTGGAAAAATTTGCACAACATACCAAGTTATGATAAATATAAAAAAAGATTCTTTAAATTTTAAAGTTGTGCAATGCCCAGTATAATACATAAACATCTTTAGTTGTATCCTGACGCAAATTTAATCCCCAGCTATTTTCAACTAAATTAACCCCTAGCCAGATAAATTGCGAAGGCGGTGCGTGCACAGCCGAAAACAATGCCATTCTGTTACACGCTCATCCAACACACAGCATCAACACTAAATCAAAGTCAACGTACGAATAGTTTCACCCACCCCTTTTCGACAAGCAGCATTTCACTTTCTTCTAGCAAAGCTATGTAACAGTTGCTTCTACTAACGCCGGCGCCCGCCGCTACATCCACTTGCCGCCGTCTGCGCATTGTGCGTTTATAGAATCGCGAATCTCGCTGGCAACGTATCTCAAAGTTATTAGACCGCGAACGTGCAGATGTGTACACGAGAAGCACATGAGGGTTGTTCGGTGGCGGATGCAAGCGAGTTACGACTCCTTCAGCGGTACTACTAACATATTATTATACTTCATACAGTGGCAAAGAAGCAAAGCACCAAAGGGAACAAAGTAAAACAAAAAAACACATAGAATAAAAAGGTAATTGCCCCGCGTTATTATGTTGGTCGTAAAACAAAAGAAATTATGTTGCTGACGCATACCACCACTGACATTGCGGTGCACGCTGGAATTTTTTTTGTCTGAACATACAAATTCCAAACGATATGAAGGTCAAGATAAATGTATTGGTTGGTGCAAACAAATGTCCTTCCGTTTCGAAGGAATCCGCGAATTTCACGGCGTATCTAAATTGCTTCCTGCCCTATAATTTCCTATCACCTCAATGCCGCCAACAAATGATTATTCGATGCACAAAGTGCTTGCCAAGCTGGAAAAGGAAAACCACGAGGTCGCTTTATCTGGCAAATTATTGCGGATTATCGATGCAAGTTAATAGCTTTGAGAACGCAAGACCAACATAAAGCGAAACTTGACAAATGCTTTTAGACGGAATCCAGTTAAGTAAGTTTCATTCATTCAATTCGCAACATTTGAAAGTTTTCAATTCAATTCTATTGGAGATTCAAGGCAAGGACTTACATACAAGTGATTGCAGGTTAAAAAGACCAATAAACTAAAATTTAATTAACTTGAAAGAAGGTGTTACAAATAATACATAGATGGCGTTACTAACTATTTTTTTTCTTTTCCAAATTTCGGGCAAATAAAATAATAAATTTTGTCAAAATAACGCCAACGTAAATGACTTATGGGCTTCCCAGCTTCCCATAAGTAATATATGTCCAAGTCAAACCCTCGTTACTTTGAAAGTTTAAATATTCCTTGAAACCTTCTGAAAAACTTTGTATAAAAACAAACTCCCTAATGCGCAAGTAACTACGTGCGATAATTTAACTGTCTGCAAAGACTTAGGCCCTTCACCAGCGCGAACGTCTCCAGTCTAGACTAGCGACGGAGCACCAGTCATAAGTACGATTTCAGTCCGCAACCAATGCTAAACGTAAAACCCACCCGTCAGAATCCGCAATTCTAAAGCCATAAAGCGCCATTCGACGTATAGCGGTATAGAAAATCAATTTACTCTTTGACGACTAAAACCCTTCTGCTGCACACGTAATTTCATTCCGCAATTCCACTCGTTCATCGCGGAAAACGCAATTATACTTGCTCTAAAGTGCACACACATTTCAATGGATCATAGTCCTTAATACTTAATACTATCTGAAGGTACTATGCAGTTAAGCTTTTAATTAAATTAGGAACCTGTCTGCGTATTAAAATTTAAAATATAGTAAAGAACACACGCGATTGTCGTCTTAGGTGACACTGCTGACGTCAGTCAGCAAATATCGATATTATACCGCTCGCCATTTCGTTTCCAACAAAGGAAGAATGTGCCTAGGTGTCTTGGAGGTATGTCATTGAACCATGACGACCATTATTTGCTATTCGCAATCGGTATGTATTCAATTCACAATGACGTATTACGTAATTAATCACAATCATAATAAATTGTAGGTAACGCTAGAAACACCTGTAATTGCTGAGATTAGTTGGGTGTACTTGTACTAACATATCATCATAAAAGTTTATGAAGTTTATAAATAAAAGTCTTGTGTATACAGGTTTTTATTAGAATCAAGGTAATTACTAATCGTTACTTGTATAACTCGAAAAACTTTTAATACCGGTTCCAAAATTCATGTCATAATGTCACAAAGTCGCGGTCAAGTTGCAAACCTTTTGAAACCTGTTTATTCTTCACCATCAAATGCAGAAATAAACTTGACAAAAAAGAAAATTTTAAATGCAAGTAATGAGTAATAATTATACATAAATTTAATTATGTTGACGACTTGAGTGTAATTACAACTAATTGAACATTTTGTTGAGATATTACTTTGTGTTTAAATTTCCGTTATGTTATGTTATTGGAAATAATGATTGGTAAGTTAAGTGAAGTTGAGTTGAGTTAACACAATTACTTATTTAAATTATATGTTTAAAGCGTAATAATTTTGAGTTGCATCAATATCAGCAATAAAGTGTTTGTAAACCTTTAAATGTTACGCGTTTTTGTTGCATTTTAGATATTCAGTAAGAGCAATAAATGTTTGTATTTAATTATATGTATTTTTTGTCATAAAATATAGATTTGTGTAAATATGGCATTGGCTAGACGTTTATTTTTTGACCTTAAAAACATATAATTTTATTAAATATTACATTAAGTTTTAGAAACTAAAGTAATAATAAATAAAATTTATTAAAAAACGAGTACGCCCCCGGGTGGGATCGAACCACCGACCTTTCGGTTAACAGCCGAACGCGCTGCCAATTGCGCCACGGAGGCCACTGATTATGGTGGCTCGCTAATAGAAAATGGAGTTCCTCTGATAGTTGTAAATGCGTTTATCTAACTAAATTTATCATTTTCTTATCAACTGTTGTTAATCATAATTTCATACATTATTTTACTATGAAAAATGAAGGCATTTTTAACTTCATATTTAGATACTACTGAAAATAAATGCCTTTCTTACTCCGTTTTTAAAACTATTATTTAACAAAAGTGATTAGAGTTAACCGTTCATGATGTTGTGCATGCCCGTAAAGATTTTCCAATATTTTATTATTTTTCAATGAGAATTCCTAACGACGTTAAATTTTTAATTTGAAGAAACATTTGTAAATATAGTTTTATATCAACAATTTTATATATTTACAAAAATACGTACGGTAAAGTATAAAAAAATCTTTAATAATCAAAAAAGTATAAGTTTCTTCACACATTTATGGTAATTAAGACAATTAACAAAACCTAAAAAATTTACTATTTTCAAGAAACCTTATAATGAGTTAGTTCCCCAACTATCATTTTATCTTAACAGAAATAAAAAAGAAATACTAATACTTCGAAAAATTGCAAAAATGATTATTTACGTATTAAAATTGTATTATCCACACAAACATACTGTCATGTGTTCAAACAAATTGATTCGCTTTTACTTAATGATTACCTTTGAAGTTTTCACAATTAAACAGAAAAAATAACTTTCTGGTAAGTGAGATTTTCACTCGCATCGATCAACCTTTCACCGCAATACGCATGCACACATCGTGCGAAAATTTCTTCAATTTCTCATTTAATTATCAATTGTCCGCAGCCAATTAGTTGTATTAGCACCAGTTGTTCGCCACTTCGCCATCTCGTCTTTCACTCACTTCGAACTGAAGCAACACCTGATGCTACTAAACAGCCAATGCACTTGCACAAAACCCAGAAAACCCACAACCTACTAATCACCACAAAGCATCACATCATCACAATCATAATCTCCAGTTTCACTACAAACACTTAAAATACTCAAATTCTCTTAAGCTGTATAAACCACGTTTCAGTATAGGTTATCAAACCATACCATCTAAACTATAGAAAAATATTTCAAAATATCTTTTAACAATTAAAATCAACAAACAACTAACTAGGTATTAGTGTTAAACAGTGTACAATACTGCTGTTTGTTCTGTCTGCGACTTTAACACACGAAAAGCAACGAAATCAATTGTGAGATCTTTTGTGATTTTGGCGATGATTGTAGGTAGCAGTAGTAACAGCCATGGTTATTCTCTTGTATATAGTCTCATTCTATAAAACTCTATAGAAGCAGTAACTAATTAACCCGCGTTGTAACGTCGTTAACATTTAGTATTTTTGCAATTAAGAAAGAATGAAGTAAAATAAGAGTAAAAGTAACAAAATGAGTGAAAATAACACAAATAAAAATAAGTAAAGAATCTAGAACGCTGACAGGTAGTTTGTATATCAAAGAAGAAGACAAAATAAGGAATGTTTTGGTAAATATTGTATAAATTATTAAATTAATGATTTATTCATTCTTACGTTGACCTTAATATGATAAAATCAACACTACGATTAATTATGTGATTAACTGAAGATCAACCAAATGTTTGAACTATTTTTTACAACAATAGAGATTATAAAAAACAGTTTGATTCTTCTATTTTGTTTACAATTTGTAAGATAAAATTATTATTAATAACTTACACTTTACACTTTTTAATTCCACATCCTACTTTTAAAGCTATACTCGTAGAATTCCAATAATATAAGTTTATGTTTGCGGAAAAAAATACAAGAAAGCAAGAAGTTTTTAAAACTTAAAGTAACTCTGGATATAGAGTTTGGATAGTTGCCTTTTAAGTTACCAGAGACAAAATAAACAGAAAAATTAAACCTCAAATATTTTTCAATTAAAATAAACATAATTCTTTAAAGTTCTTTTTTTTTGTATATAAAGCACCAAAACATTTTGCTATAAAATATTAAAACGTGTCGTAACCTAACCTACATGATTTACTAAAAATGTTATTTACATTTATTTACTTCCAGGGCAGTAAACTTAGTTTACTATTAAAACCGTTGATTTAACTCAATGAGATTAAATAATCCATAAAGCAAACCCTGCAATATTATCTTTACTTACAGTACGTACTTCGTCCTATCATCAGTAAATATTTAAACAAACCTAAAAGCAGCATGTTCCAAATGCTCCAGTACACATCAGACACAGAACAAAGTGAAGCTACAAAATTATATTACTAACCCTGACACTGACAGAACACACAGAATTATCCAGAAACAAAAGTTGATGTATGAACGAATAACGAAAATTAGTTTATATCCCAAAAATTCGTGCAATCAGATAAAATCAGGTTCACAAATGTACTCCAAAAGTTGGCTACGTACATGTGCGACCAGTCATTTTTTCGGCTATATACCAAACGTTGGGTGAGTCATTTAATTACTAATTGTTTGTATTACCGCGACGAAACTCCGCGCGCCGCCGTGAATTTTCAACGCGTTCGCGGACTTGCGGCGATAAACCAGAACCGTTGCCAACAGAAGCATAACGTAACGCCGCGTTTTTGTTTTATCACGTTCGCTTATGGCACTCTAGTGTTTTGTGATGATTTCTGACTGTTGACTTTACGCTGGTTTTTGTTTGGACATAAACCCGAAATTGCCCATAAAAACCCAGCGTAGATAGAAAACATAAAACAAAAACAAGAGTGGCATGAGTAGAGAAGCGTTAATTAATCAGTAAGTACGCAATTTACACATAAATTAAAACTAATCGGAGCTATGAGGACTAGGACTAATCTATAAACGCTGTGAGCACAAAATTATGCAACAAACTATATAATTATTGCTACTTTTTTTGGCGGAAGTGAAGAATTTTTATCTTAATAAAAATATTTCAACACAAATTTATAATAAGCTACTTATTGTTACTCTCTGTCGAATTTTATAAATTAATAAATAATTATTTCTGATATAACAGTTGTTTATAACATGTTACTATATGTGTTTGTATTTAATGTTTTTAATGGTTAAACACAGTGTTTTTATGTTTTGTGATTTTTTGAGTGTGAATTATCATATTTGAATAGGTTAATCAACTGTTCATGTTTGAATACTAATAATAAAATGTATTCTCAATGCGTTTTAACCTTGAACTGTCTGAGTTTTAAACAAAAATGATCGTAATGAACGAAAATTGCTATAATTTTAAGTCAACTGGAATGTCTTTGTTTCAACAAGCGTTGTGTACGGATCCATTAAAATAGATTTTTAGTGCACCAAGTGTACACATTCATACCGTGCATGTTAGTAACTTAAGTCTAGGTACTTTTGAAACACTTCATTTCTATTCTTGGAATTTTATCACAGGCCAGAATGTTTTAGGTTTTATCTGGACAATGTTTAGTTGTTGCATGACTTTAATACTAGTTTTTGACAACTGTAACAAGTTAAATTAAATCCCCAATTTTTCCATAAAGCTAATAACCATAACAAAAGCCATGAAATCCAAATTTCAACTGATTCCCCATATTGGTCAAAATATTTCAAATCATATGAATACAATTATTTCATAAAAAAAACCAATAACATTATTTTTCACTAGAGACTTTTTTGTTACGACAAATAAAAGCAAATAAATAGTTATCGTATTTCAAAACCAAACCAATTTGTCGATAGCCGATAATGATCCATGAATTAATGTAGCAGAAAGCCACCGATAAAGGAACAATGCTCGTGAAAATTACAAATGATATAAAGTTGCTCAGGCCTTACACGCATTCACACAACGGTGCACATTGCGCTTGCACCAAAATTTGCTTCAACTGCAATAAATCACAAGCAGTAAGCCCCCAGCTTACGAAGTTACGATGTGCGATTGATAGCAAATTGCTTCAAACACACTTTTAACCGAACGAATGTCAAAAAGTTTTAACACAACGTTCAACGCAGTGTTTAATTAAATATCGAAACTTGCTTGCATTGCAATGTTAGTAAACTGAAACTATGCATGCGTTGTGTATATAAACAAATAATTATGCAATCAATTCTTCGTAAAGTAAAATTATAAATATAAACTCAACACGTTACATTTTTAAAGGCTAAACATAAAGATTACCTATATATCGAAGGTATATGTTAAACATAAATTTCATTAATACATGTTTTCCTGTGTTGATGTCCATAAATTATTAAACAAACTGTTAAATTATGTGAATCAAGGTAGGCGCTGTTTAGTATTGAACTCGGTTGATCAACTTCTAGCTGCTATTGACATTGAAATTGATATACGCTACAATATAACACGGTGTTTGGACTGTTACGCTTATATATCTTATAGCCACATAGGATATTAAACGTTGTACAGCACGTAAAAAGAAATAGAAAGGTCCCCCTTTTTATTCGCTTCTAATGATGAGCGATTACGTCTATAATGTCTAATTCAAGAGCACAATCGAATATTTATATAGCTACGGACGAAATCGATCAAGACACGTAACTTCCAGAAGTCTGTACCATGCCTATTAAACCTTTTTAAATATAGATACGGTTTAGGTTTGTTTTTAAAGTGGTACATAAGTTATTCATTTTTTTGGAGTAATGTCAAAAATAATTGGTTTCAGAATATTTAATATAAAAGTTGAATTTATGGTAATATTCATGAACTTCTTACATTTACACTTCAAGCATATTAAAGTGTTGGAAAATTTTGTAAAAGGATAATTGTAAAATTTGAAATGCAAATATTTGAGACTGTAATTAAAGACTACAAAATCCTAGAGATAAAAGACTTTGAAACTCAGTCAGTGCAAGAGCAGAAAAAATTAAAACAGAATATGATTTTTTCTTTTATCCTAGATATGGACGTTGTTAACAGAACCTAATTAGAGACAACCAACAGAAAAGTTTGAGTAGTTATACTGCTACTTTAAATAATATTTATTATATTTAAAAATTTATTATTTGTTATTTAGTTTTTATGTAAAACTTTTTCTAATATTTTAGAATAGGAGAGATTAAGTACGGTTGAAACAAAGGCGTACACCGTCTTTTCTACCTACTATTTTACAAACAAAAACAGTTTACGTTGTCAATTTTGTTATCATTTTAAACCATCCGTGGACTTTTGGGTTATTCTTAACCAATAAGGCATGTATCCGCTTCAAGAGCAAAAATTATTAACTAGAATATAATTATTCTAATTCTCTTAGTGACTTGGTGAACCCAAAAAATAATCTAAGCTGCTAAACTAAACTATTTTAGTTGTGAGCAGCACACCCAGGAATGATAATTTGCTATAGAGACAAATTGCCGGAATAGTGCTGCATGACATTAACATTAACTACAAAAAACTAAGTGACGCATCCCCCCACGAAACATCGATATGAAATTTTGTGAAGGTGTTTTATCTATTTTGTCAATAGTCATATGCCCACTACGAAATTGATAACAAGAATTGTCATCAATAATTATGGTTTCTGGTTCAGTATCAACTTCTACAATTTTAACAATATCTTTTGTAGGTTTAATCTAACATTATAAGTTTTATACGATACGTCCTTCATTGCTCATTGCTAGTTATTTTACAATATTTAAAAATATTTCAGCGATTAACCCTAAGATTTATAGATATATGAGAATAGAATGATTAGAAGGTGTTACAGTAGAACTTATAGTTCGGAGATTGATTCATTTTCTTAATATTAATTTGTTTGTTTCTTAGTAAAACAAATACTTTTGTTTCATTCTAGTTATTTCAATGTGAAATGTTTATTTAGGTGCTTTTTACCAAAAAAAACATGTAAATTTATAAAAATGACATATGTGTGCTTTGAAATATTGTGCATGTTTACTTGTTTATCAAATTCGATATATACTATATTCTTATCAGTAGAAATAGCATTCTAAAATATTTGCGTTTCCCAGAAAAAAAGCTACAATTTCCTTCGATTTCCAATGAAATATTTGCATGACATTCCCAAATCAAATAACATTCGAATGACAAGTGATAAGGCAATGAAATTCGGCAATATTTGCCGAACATCGTATTCAACCACGACAAGCAAACTAAACAAGTATAGGAAATAACAAATTCACCAACCTTAATATTCCGTTGTTGTAATTTCCCCAGCGAACAATTTACGGAAACTTCCAAAGCTCAATTTCTTCTCAATTTTACACTTCAGCCGCAGATAAAAACCAATAAACAGTGTGTAATCCACACAACAAAACTTTGTGAACTGATTAAAATTGTGTTTTCCACAAGAAACAAATAAATTTACAACAAAAACTTTTTAAATAATCCAATTCCAAAAAAACGCACAATAATAACGAACAGAAACAGGTGTACACCATACAGGTTGTCTTCCCGCTCGGAGGAACCGGCTTTTCCTTTCGTTCGTTCTTGCTTGTCTGGGCTTTAGTATCTTCAACGTTGTGTGGTTAAAAGTTATGCGCGCACTTCCTGATCGGTGTAACTCCACCAAAAGTAAGTAAATATTACTAAGTTTAAGAACCAATCAATGGTGTTTTTTATTAGTTTTTGGTGTTATCAGCTTGTAAGTGGTGAATTACTGAATCCAATTAGACTAATGCACATTGGCACTTGCTTTACGTTTTGGCAATATTAACACGGTACTGTCAATGTGCCAATGATGCAAATCCGATGGCGTGGTGTTTGTTTTTGCTGTTCACGCGTACAGGTAGTGACGTTTTTGAATTTGGTGCGCGAGCGCGTTGTGCACGACGCAAGAGACAAAGGTAAACTGGAGACCAGGCGCGATCAACAAACGCGCGTACTGCAAGTTGAGTCGAACACGCCGCACTGTTGCGAGCTTCGACTGGTGCGCTCAGACTGCACGCAAACGCACGTTTGTCGCGCGCGACGCGCAGACGAAGACCGAATGTCGAGCTTTAAGCTTATCCTACCCTGTGGGTACGGTGAAAATCTGATTATACAACAACATGGTCTTATCTTTTTAAAATATCCTAAATATTATTCGAACTTAGGTTGTATGCAAGTTGGCTATGACAAATGCTTTGTTTCTACAAAACAAACTTTGTTTTTATAGTGTTTATCTAGAAAGCTTTGCTTTGATGTTACGGTATTAGATTAGAATCATTATTTTGTACTTTTTCCAGGTGATTTATTTATTTATTAAAAAATTATTTATTAAGTTTAAACTCAAAATTGGATAAGTTCTTATCATATTTACTATACTACCCACAAGGTACTTTGTACAAGGTGTCCTCGTGTCCCCCATATGTTCAATATCTACTCGTAGGTCTCATACGCGTCGTACGCAAAGCAAAGCGAAGAAACCATGTGCGTACATTCACTAACCGGCAAATGCACCTCAACACTGACCGTTTGTAAAAAAACCTGTTCCACGATTCCGCGCTTTCCTCCTAGGCGTATTTTTTCCGAGCACGCACGCTGCAAACCTCCGGCGTCCGGCCCTTGACTGCCTTGTCCATCGTTAACTGCTCAGCGTCTACTAGTCTAGATTAGCTTATTCAACTTGTATAGAAGCTCCTAATACAAAAAACTACTAACTGCCTTGCTTTCACCTACCTTAGCATTACTAAAGGCTCATCTCACCGATTCACCCCTTATGTATAGGTCTTATGAATGTGTCTGATTGGATTACCACTATTACCATCGCGAAGCAATGTGGTGGCATTTCAACTTTTTTTTATCCGACAACCGCTACTCGTTACAGGGTTACAGCCATGCGTGCGTGCCGATAACGGCGTGTGCGGAATAACAAGGGGTGCATTTATTTATTACCTTTGCCAGGGGTTACTTTTTGGAGCGCAGGCAATCATACCCAGCCGTCGATCATGCGTTCGACTTGGCGGAGTCGCATTTTATTGTATACGAATTACGCGTGTACATAATATATGGATTTTTTTGCTATTTGGGGATCTACTATGCGAGGGGTGCTTTTATCTCTTCCATTTCGTTGGATGTGCAAACGATAACACGATATCATCGACCGCAAACGTTTTTCGAATCGAAATAACATTAAATTAGGTTTGATATTTGTATTTACCTGGATTTGTTGATGTAGACGAATTAATCCTCGTTTTGAGCGGCCTTTTGATGCGTTTGCACAAAATTGTTTGGTTATAGTTGTTGAAAAGTTTCGTTGTAAGAAATAACATTCAACTGTTTTGTTAATTTTTACAGAAATGAACCTGCAGTTTTTCACTGTTGTGTGCGCAACGCCATCGATGGAGTTTTGTCTGAACTAAGGTTAGTTATATAAAAAATTACAGCAAACTACAAACAAATTTATTTTTGCCGGTAAAACAGTTTGAGAAACAAAACACTTCTTGATTTTAGTAAATTTGGAAATTTAAAATTGAGTAAATCTAATAATAATAATAATTACACGTAAGTTGTTGTTTTAAATATATTTATTGTATTCTGATTTAATTTATCAAAAATACACAGCCATTATTAATGTACAAATTTGCAGATTGATATTAAATTAAATAAAGTTTAATAAATAAATAAATTTAAAGATTAAATTAAATTATAAATAATCAAGTAATGAGATTGAATACTGGAGCTAAGTATACATTAACATACCTTAAACTGATCTAAACTGATTTTAAAATATATCTATCTATAGAATAAAATTAAAGTTATGTATTTGAATTTTCATTGCATTCAAACTTTCATTTTTATTCAACATTCCAAACTCAGTGATGATTTATTTACAGTACATTTTGCAATTTTGCATACAAAATTGACTTCGCATTTAAATTCAAACTTACACAAAATTGAAATACGCTATAGAACTGTTAACAATTAACACAACAATTGTGCTCGTTAAAACCTTAAATTTTGATTGTTTTTATTGTAATATTACTCGTAAACGAATTTCATGCATTAACCTAATCCTAGCACATATTTTGGGAGCTGTATCGTTAGTCTAGGGATTGACCAGAGCATCGACATCCTAAAACATAATTAATAATTGTTAATGTTAACCTGTTTCGTGATATGTACAAGAGAACACAATATTACAGAAAACCTCACCTTAGGAAACCATTCGTTTGTGTTAACCGCACCATTAAAACCAACACCTTTTTTTTAAACCATACTATAAGAGATAATTTGAAGAATTAGAGTCAAGAATAACTCAGTTCAGTATATACAAATTAAAAATTGGCAATAATTTAGCCCATAGATCAACAAATAGTTTTAGAGGATCGATTAAAGCTTTTTAATAAAACAATGTCATGTAAATCATTATATAGACATATTTTACCAAGGTACAACTTTTGAATTTTAAAAATATGATGAAGGATTATAAATTTAGTAATAACTAGTAAAAACTCCAGTTAAGTAGTCTACTGTCGTAGTATACAGATAAGCTGATACTAATCAACTCGATGAAGATGGTTTGGAGTTATCTCAAGATTGTGTTTTCACCTTTAAGAATACCTTTCGAATACATTTAGAGCAAAAACTCTATTATTGCAATGTATAAGTAATAAAGAAACAACATAGGCATACAATTGATTCAGGTATTTTGGGATGGAACACCAACCTCATTCACCTAGCATCAATTAATTCTTAAAGGCAGAAAACGCCAAGTTATATTGTCTCATTATAACATCACAATTTGTAGAAGATTATTGGATTTAATTGTAACCGATATATCAATGTAATGTGATAAATTCGTTATTAATCATAACCTAACTTTTGCTATACTAATTTCCCTTTTTTCATTATTGGTTGATACAAACTGCTCTTTTGAAAGCTTGAAATGATGACTAAAATGTTTGTTAATGTTTCTTGGTGGATATGTACAGTATTAAATAATAAAGTGATAAAAGTTTAAGAAAGCAGAAGGATTTAAAACTATTTACATATCTAACTACTTTTAAGCAATCATTGATTGCACCCTTCGCCCAAATAAAAAGCATAGTTTATTAATATTAAACACTTAAACCAAAATTTGTGATAAAACCAAACAATTGACTATGGTAAATAGCAAATCAACCATTCTAAAGTTGAAATGAAATCTTAAAAAAATATGGCACATATTTTAGTCAATCTTCAATCAACGGAATCGGTAGCTTCTCAAAAGAACAACTCCACCGTTCTAGACAAGAAAAGAAAATAATTAATATCTAAAACACTCAATTACCAGAATCACCTAAAACGTCGTCCTTAAAAGTTAAAATAAATATTTACATATGTACATTATACCTATTAGTTTTAGGTAAGCATGCGACTACTAGCAAAAAGCACTTACGATACTGTAATAGTATTATATAACCATTGCTTCCATCCGACGTTCGTCGTTGTGTCAATACGAGATTCGATGGTTTGACACAGATTCTTCCTGTCGTGCGAACGCCCTGACCTTAGGTCGCAGAGTATTCGCTTCTTGCACTCGTTGTCGCAGCCAGGGCGCACTGGACTGGCCTTGTAGTAGTACTTGTAAAACAAATCGAACAGCTGCGGCTCATTGGACATCTTCTCAATGAGCAGGTCCCAGTCTTTCGGCCGCAGGGCTTCCATTCCAAAGGCTTGCCTCACTGAGTACAGCTTAAACCATATTGGATATCCGTACAAATTTGCTTCGCGCAGATTCATCGTCCATGATTCATGATCAATTACAGCCTGATTACAAAATGAGAAAATGATTACTTAAAAATTATCTTTGTGGTAAATAACAATAACAATAATTATACCCTCGTGGTTTTCTCATGATCACCATCAACATAATAAATTCTATATCCAGGATTAAGGTCATAATATGGCGATACGGATGGTCCAATGTAAGCAACTCCAATACTCCTGCCTAAAAATGTATGCCATTCAAAACATGTTTTGGATTCGTAACTCTTAAACATTAGAAACATAAAGTTTAAGCCTATTACTCAGATCTTTGTTGTCGTAGAAGACTTCGAACTCGTCGTAGTGCGTATGGCCAAAGAATTGAGCGGTGATCGTGGCTTCATAACGGTTAATAATGGCGTAGTAGTTGCGCGACCAGACCTTGAGACAATCCGAATGACCGGGCGGAATGTGACCGATTACGTGAACCTTTTCGCCATTGAATTCGGCGGATTGTAACTCGTAAATAAACCATTGCAATTCAGTAGCTGGGTCAGTACTGTTTAGCAAAAGCCACCTGCGATACAAGAACAGTAAATAAATAAACAAATAAACAAATTGGTTTTAACGTTTTAAGACGTACAAGCATAAATGACTTATATTAAAATCAACATGAATGCTCATAAACAAATGTTAGTTTTTATGTGACCTAAAGTAGTCTACAAATTCGCTCAATGTCAGAATAATAAGTATGATTAGTACAATTAGGTACACACCAATTTTTGTTGTTACAGTAGTTCATGTTGAGCGAAATCAGCCGAAAACCAGGGCGTACCAAGACGGAGTAGAAAGCGCCTCGACGAACGGTGTTACTGACAGAGCTGGGCAACCACTTACGCCAATGTTCGTTAAGTTCATCATACAACCAGGAAATCGCACTGTCTGGAGTATCAACAAACGGTGGCGGGAAACTATTCACAGGCGCTGATTCATGGTTACCCAAAGCTGGAAAGATTGGTATACCCGGAAACCGATCAGCCATTTGCAACACTGTATCCCTGATGATTTTAAGATTTTCCTCTCGTGTTTGATTCCAAACATCATGTGGAGGCAAATCACCAGTCCAAATAATGTAATCTAAATCCTATAATTTAAAGAAAAGACCAGAAATAATTGAATGTTTCAAAATTGAGGTTATACAACTCAAAACTCACAGTATGTGTGTCTTCAATATGTTTAAGCATATTATCCACAGTGATTTTAGGAGTGTCGCATTTCCTGTAGTCGCCCCACCTTTAAACAACAACAACAAATTAGTAGGTCGTAACCTTTATTCACTGCATTATTAACAAAACTGACTTTCCGGCTCTTTGATCTTTAGAAGCAGCAGGTCCATTGGTCAAACGGCAACACAAAGGTTCAGAACAATCAGCATTACTTCCTTCCATATAATACGGATCGTAATGCGTGTCAGACAGATGTAAAACTTTAAAAGATGGCGCGTTTTCTTCAGGAACTCGAGCTTCAATCACTTCTGGCTTAGGCACAGGTGGGAACATCACTTCCCACTCATGATATGGATTGTAAACATCTCCACAGCCGTCACCGATTACAAAACTACATATTTCATCGGGTCCTGTTCTCATAAACGAAATTTATTACACATAACCTCAATTAAACACTATTTTGAAGATTGTCTGATACATACCTAGTTGTACTTTATCAAGAACTTGAATAACTTCGCCTGCAAATAGTTCTGTGACACCTTCGCATACTCTGGATGATTGAATCTTGAGATTTACACAGAATTGATAAATCATTTTCATAATCTCCTTGTCAGATTTGCCGGTGCGTATGTAATGCTGAAGCAAACCGGCACCTGAGGCCAAATAGTGCGTTAAGTTTTAGTCAAATTAGTGCGCTTCACCGCACGAAATATTAGAGAGGAAATGTGTGTGAATAGGTTCGACAATTACCAGCTTTGCATGCGGTGCACGATACTTTCGATAGCAGCGAATTCTCGATTTCGAAAGCCACCTGTTTGAGGTTGAGTAGCTTCAGCGCCTTGTCAACGAATTTGGGTAAATGTGTCGCGTCATCCCTCTCCCACAGCGACAATAGTCTGCCCTGAAAAAAATAAAGTTCATCATCACCATCAACAAAGATATTGTTTGGTTTCTTTCAAGATTTATAAACAAAATTGTCTAAGCAAGTATTTAAGGTTATGTCGTATCACAATTGAAATTTAAGTTTCGCGATAAAACCAAGTGTTATTATGCAATTATGTTTATTTCCGGTAATTGCTTGACATCCGCATTATTGTTTACGATCTAACTCTGCGCAAAATGATGTGCTTAGATTCTCTCGGTTTCGCTGTGTTGTTTTTGTGAATGCAGCCAAATTGATTGGATAATTGGCGATTGAGTAACAGCAGGTATTCATTATTCGTGTGTCGCTGCAATGGATACCTATATACCTACTTACACTAGAAGAAACAGTAGCTTTAGCCGGCTTCGTGTGATTTCTTACGACATTCGACAACAATGGCGTCCGATGCGGTTCCGTCTTGTAGTTCCAATTGTCCTTGTACTCGTCCGTCTCGCCTTCATGTCCCTGGATAATGACCGGAACGGCTGGAATTTAGAAACAGACCATGAGTTCGTCAACACTAAACATAGAACTGATACACATATAGAACGTCGCAATAATAACAAAACAAAAACATAACCTAACGCGAATAACCTAACTAATGCATTTGTTATGCTTACCTTTTGCTCGAACTAAACTTGCTATAAGTAATAATATCCATATCGTACTGACTATATATTTCATAATCTGAAAACAAAAGAAATGCACGCATTTAAATAAAATAAAAACAAAACACAAAGAGTATCTTACGACAAAAATATTGCAACATTGTAATAAATAAGTAGTGAAATCTTATAATTTTAAAATTATATTACATGATACGAGAAGACGATAACGGTAACATGTTGAAGTTGAAAACAGAAACAATTTAAGTAGCTTATTTTCCAACATAACCTATAAATTGATATTGAGGTAATTAATAAGCGAGCAACGTGCTCGATTAAATAACCATTTTCAGCGGTCACGCCGCCGCTAATTTGATGTAAACTAATTTAGGAAGTGCTCGTTATTAGTGCTTGTGTTACTTATGCAGTGTCGCTTAATAAACACCATTTTATGGTTGGAGAAAGTTCCAAGATCGACGCGGTGTGCGTCGCTTCGAGTCGTATAACTAACTTAATGATTATGTAATAAAAAATCACGTAATTTTTTCGGACCTTAAAATTTCTCTCATTTCTTCGGCTCCGATAGCGGTATGTATTACCGACTAAACCAACTAAGTAATCAAGAAAGGTCATTTTTTATTTTCCACTCGGCACATGCGTATTAAATAAAATACTTTAAAATAAGGTTAAAATATTACAAATAAAACGTTTACATCCTAACCTTAAAAAGTTTATCATGTAAATATAGATCAAAGTTCAAATTTTTTATTTTTATTTATGAATCAAGCTAAAAACAACAAAACAACGTTGTTTTTCAATAAAAACATCTCAATTTTTAAATTTCAATTGTTTACTAACCTTAAAATTGGGGTTTAAAACTTTACAGTTTTCAAAAATAAGAAATATTTAAAAACCTGTCATTTAAATGAATGTTATATCTTTAAATTAGTGTGACAGTTCCGTGTTGAACTTATATTTTGCCACGTCTTGTATTAAAAATGGCGTCAAAGTGTTTCCTAATTGAATATAAATGATGAGAAAGGCGGACATAGAATGTGAGTAACGCAAGTGAATTTGATGTCTGTTTGTGTGAATCGATCTAGTCCTGACAACGACAGCGATATTTATTGAACGGATTACTTAAGGAACAAAAAGCTAATCAACATTTTATAAGAAAAGTCTGTAAAGTCTGTAGCAGTCTGTAGTCTGTTGAAATCCATTCCGCAGCAATTATTCCATTATTATTGAACTATCTTATCAATTATTGACTGTACTACTAGTAGCTCTGAATAGTTTATGAAGCTCTTGAACTTTACTTGAATTAAATGTCACTGTGTTAATCGCTAATGATTTTTTCAAATAAATAATTACTATCATAAAAGTACTAGATTCAAACTGCACATACATTTAATAGTTATTATTATTAATTGTATTTATTAATAGATATAGAAAAGAACTGTACCTATTCAAAGTCACATGTTTTTATTAATTTTTCGTGATTTTATAGGGGATGTTCACAAAATTGCGTTTTAATTTTGAAAAGAAATGTACAGGTTTATGCCATAAACTTTATCTCAAGTCAGTTAAAAGTGTAATCCTTTATCTTATTATCTTAATAACAGTGGTATCTCAAAGAATTGTTCATTTATTATTTGAAAAGACTATTAGATTGACTTATCAAAACATTATCATTTCGAGAACTCGAGAAACTATAAATATAGATGAATTATAGCAAAAATTATGCCAATTTGTCCATTCAAACTTACATATTCTCAAATAGTTGTATAATAATATATAACTAAAGTCTCAGCATTGTTGAATTGAGAACAAAAATACTAAAAATCGTTGACAAATTAATGAACAATAAGTATGTATTTTTTCTTTACTAGTGTTTAGTTCAATGCAAAGTTATCATTTTTTCAATGATTATAATCATTAGTTATTGATTGTAATAAATATTAAAGATTTATGAATCAATTAACTACTAAACTAGACAAAAAAATGATCGAGGGATCTATCATAACAACGATTACGAAGATACCACATGCATATGTTCTGATATGTTCACACTTTCGAATTTACAGTTACCCCAAATTCTTCGTGCTATTACATTTGCTGATTTGTAGTGATCGTGGTTTCAGAAACTAACTACTCTGGTCTTTAAAAATTATAAAAACAAATCACATATTCCTCCAAAACAATAACCAATAACAAAAACAAACAAATACAAAACCACAAGTAAAATAAACCAAATGCAAACAAACAAAAAACAACTTACACTACCAATATAAAAAAAAAATTAAAATATAATTAGAGCAATTATTACTTTCTTTACTCACATTCTTTTAGAGTAAAATAATAATAATTTGTTGTAATTAATAAAACAGGAAGCACATACTTAACAAATTAATAAATTAGGTACAAGATTTTGTTTAATTTGTAAAGAATTTCACTTCTTTTCATTCACAGACATTCAATGCGGCACAGCAAGCAATGCCAAGGTAAAGCAATAAAGAATCCGAATGATGACCACAGTCGACACGTGTGTGAGTTTTTTGAATTCGAACATATTCCGCTCATGAATGTTCGAAACGTTTGAAGGATGCATTCACATGCACGCACACGAGACATTGACATTGAGTGCATTAGTAAAGTTAATAACAGGAGAAAGCGGCGTGAACTGCATGGAAAATCGTGAAGATGTTCATAAAGCGCATGATTCATGACCAATGGACGGCATTGGTTGGGTTTTTCTTCGGAACGATAAATTGCTTCAATTAACCACTCATAGTGGTAGTAGGTAGGTACCTACATTTCAAATTAGTACATGTTCATGCATTCAAAATTGCGCAATAACAAAAAAGCGGAAACATTGATTATTATTATTAACAAACATTTTTTGTGCACATGATTATGTGCATTACATGTAAACAAACATAACACGATAATTTTCTTTTGTACTAAATTCGATTGTATTCCTAAAATTAAAATTTATCTATTATTTTATTTGTTAAATATTTTGTATATTAAATTCAAGCTTTAGGCGACTGTAGAATTGTGATAAAATCATTTTTTATGTTTAAGGTAGTTGTTGGGGTACAATATTATCAAAAAAGTATTGGTTTTATGCGCCACAAAAGTATACAAACTTGAATAAGACTGTACACGTGGAGCCGTGACCAACACAACACTATTGTAATTTTTAAGTCTGGCAACGCCGCTACGTTGTTCTCTGTCAATCTGTGTACATATTTATCAGTCTGTTTGAATTTACCGCGCAAATAATATTTAAACTCTGGTACAGTGTTGCCAAGTTGTCTCGTCTGACCCCGTCGATGTAT
>JARJDS010009230.1:0-11821 GCA_030264155.1 Atheta pasadenae | reverse complement strand
TCTGGTTATGTATTGACAATGAATAATTTGCAAGAATTTGTACTTTTGACACTTTGTAAGTTTTTTAAATTTTGCATTTAGCTTATAACACGTGTTTGATGTATTGTTGGTTGCAGGGTCCGACGGAAAATTGTTCAGTCATTATTTGAATGATCAACAAAACAAAACAACAGAAACATTCATTACAGTTATGGATTCAATTTCCTGTAAGGAACCTGTAACTATTTGCGCGTTAAATGACGATTACCTTGCTATGTACGGAGCGGATAATTCTCAAGAAGGGGCTTTACTTATCATTTATAACATTCAGTTCAAACTTACGCAGTGCAAACAACCCTTCAAGTTGTATACCAGCGGTACTAAACTATGGTGTCTTGAACATAACCTGTTTTTGTGTGTGGGGCAAAACTTAGCGGTGGTGCCACATCAATTAAGCACGGAACATTTGGCAACGTTAGTTGGTAGTCACAAAGCTAAAACGAACGATCCGGATATTGCGATTGTGCAAGAACTGATTGCGACTAAGTGGGATGATACAAAAAAGCCTAAACGTAAGAAACAAGCTTATAATGAACGAATCAACGAGTTGTCACAGCAGGGTTGGGCTGAAACTGCGATTGTTGAAGAAGTTCTACCGAAACATATGGATGATAACGATTTGACGTCGATTGAAAAATGTTTAGGTTATTTTGAGGATATTCCGGAGCAGTTTCGTGTGAAATTGTTGAATTATTTACTCTCATTGGACAGTAAAGTGTTCAAATCAAAGGGTAGTGATGCAAAACTCCCGGATAGTTTGGCACCGATGGAACGGTGTTGTTTAATTGATAAGATTTTGATGTTACCTTATAGTAGTATTGCGTTGTTGCCGCAATTACGTGCGCATTTAACTTTGAGTAACGCGTTGTTGTTATTGAGGTATATTTGTTATTTGTTGTCTGAAGACGGGCACGTGATTGGTGGTAATGTGGCCGAGGATGAGAGGAAATTAATCGATTGGGGTTGTGTGTTACTTGATGCTAATTATCAGAAGTTTATTTTGACTAAAGACCAAAAGATTGTGGAGGTTTTGAATTATTTTAATCAATTGGTTAAAGCGAACTTGTGTTGCTTGGATGAAGTCCAAGCATTAGCACCGATTGTTGCTAGTTTGAAGAGTGGTAAGTACCAGAAGAATAAAAGCATTAATAATGCTATGTATTCCATTGAAGAAATTAAATTGTATTAATTTTTCTTAGTAAATTTCTAATAAAAAATTTGACTTATAATTTAATAAACTATTTATTTTAACGCTCAAAGTTGGTCAATATTTCGTGTTTTTAAAATCACGTCGTAGGAAATTGGCGAGCAATTTTCCACATCGTAATTTCAAAAATCAGAAAATTGCCCAAATGTGGGGGAATGCAACCCGCGACGAATTAGGGTCACGTGACATTCAACGCTCTTAATAAAATTTATATTGAAAACTTACTTACATACTTTTTACGGCAGTCTTGAGGAATAATATCTAAACACTGAATGCAAAAAAATACAATTACGTCGCATGTATTTCATTTTTAACTTCATTCTTGACCTCCTTGTTCACATGCTTCTTAAAATGCACCATCATCGTAGATCGAGACACAAACTTTTCGCTACAAACCTCACACTCGTAAGGTCTCTCACCAGTGTGAAGCCGTTTATGAATCGCCATCGGCGTAAACTGCGTGAACGTTTGCCCACAAAACTCACATCTATAAAAAAAGACAAAATCAAAACTAAATTTTTACCAACCCCCCAATATAAAACATACTTATAAGGCCGCTCCCCTGTATGCGACCGTCGATGACACCTCAATGCATCCCTCCTAGCAAACGCCTTTCCGCACATTTCGCAAACAAACGACTTTTCTCCAGTATGCATCGTCGAGTGCACTTTCAAATCCACTCTCGCCGAAAACCCTTTTCCACACACATCACATTTAAATGGCTTTTCACCCGTATGAATCCGAGTATGCGTTTGTAGATAACTTTTACTCACAAACATTTTATCACACAACGGACACGCATATTTTCGATTATCAGCACCAGTATGAATCTTCTCATGTGCTTTCAGCAAGCCATTAGTAATAAAACTTCGTTTACAAACACTACACGCGTATGGTTTAAGCCCCAAATGACGATTTGTATGATCCAGTAATGACTGTTTCGTTTTAAAACTTCTATTACAAGTTGTACAAGGAAACGGTTTGGCATCAGAGTGAACCCGTTGATGGACCATTAAATAACTTTTGCATTGAAAGCCTTTCCCACAAGTGGAACACAAAAATTCATATTGGCCTAATAAAAACATAAACAAAACAATTGTTATTTTTTAAGAAATTTTAAGTTTAATTTAAATAAATTACCTGTATGAATGGCTTCATGTTGTGCTAAACCTATTTTGGACCTAAATGCTTTATCACAACTTTTACACTTGTATGGCTGCTCACCGGTGTGTTTCCTCATGTGTTCAGTCAGTTTATAATTAGTTCGATACTGTTTTCCGCAAACAGTACAAACCTTTGCATCTGGCTTCTTTTTTTCAACTCGAGATTCTTCATTATCTTGTTTCTCCTGTTCTTTTTCTAATTCTTCATTATTCTCCGTCAAATCATCTAAATTCTCATTAAAAGTATCTTGAATCTCACTATTATCATCACATTCATCACTATATTGTTCAGCTTTTAAATTTGCTTCAACTTTAACTTCAATTTCTGACTCAACAGGCAAACTTAAATGTACAGGACTATTATTTTCAGGTGATGTATCCAATATATTTCCTTCAATAATATGCTAAACAAACAACAATTAAAATTTAACCAAAATATTCAAAATTTAATTTTTTGTAACAACTTACCTCAGTTGGTGGATTTACTTCATGAGTTTCAATAATAGTAGAACATGATCCATGCAATTCCTTCCTATGTACATTCTCCAACTCCTTTTCATGAGCATAATGCTCATCATAATGTTGTTGCATTAAAATTTTATCATCAAATGACTTCCCACAAGTTGTACACTCCATATAAGAAATCAAAGAATTAAAATTATCAACTTCACTTAAATTATCATGCATGAAATGTGCTTCATTCATCATCAGTCTTTGCACACCATTGTACCCAGTATTTTTAACATGCCCCAAATCTGCAATTGCAGCATATGTATCATGCTCAACAATATGCAAATTATTCTTTGGATGCATCTGGTGCATGTTATGTGGCAAATTAATCTCATCATGTAACATTCCACTTGAAGCCACACCAGAATGATGATAATCCATTGCCCCATAACCATTAGTTCCACCCAAAATACTCTCAGATGTATCAATACTATGATTTGATAGTTCTTGGCTGATATCATGTTGACTCAATTGATCCAAAGGCACACTCTGTTGAGCCAAAATAATCATACTGTCGCGATGGGAGAGTTGAGGCAAATCAATATCATGTCCTAAACTATCATTCAACAAACTATTATGTTGGGAAATAACATGATCTAAAGCAGCATCTTTTAGAACAGATAGTGAATAATGTGAACCATTTGGTATAACTGGATGTGAATGTATTTGTTTGAATAATTCAATTAAAACACCTTCAGTTCTCAGTGCTCTTTCGCGAAAATCAAAGAGCAGTTCAACTTTATATAAACAATTTTCACAAACTATGTTTGGTAGTACATCCGTTTCAGATATCTATAAAAACAAAATTATTAGTGAAATATTTTGAGAACCCTCACTAAACAATAAGTTTATAAACAAAAAACATAACCTATAAATGTGTGTACTTACTTGTAATGGTAAACAAGCCTCAATTTTTTTGAATATTTGTCTGTAATTAGCTTCATTGGCAAATATGTTTAGGCCTTTAGGTGTTAGCCCTGTTTTTGTTGCACATAAACGGCACAAATCGCCGTATCTCGCTGTTGGAGAATCAATTGCCACAGCCATTTTGATAAAATAACTTAAATTCTATTATGTTTTACAGTTTACTAAAAGTTTAATTCTGATTGTACCTGAGAATGGTCAAGTTTCAAACATATTACGTCCCATTATTATTAGTTTAACAATTATTGTAAAATTACAACCAGTGACAACAAAAAATAATAAAGATTCTCAATAGTTGCCCTACAAAACACAGTACAAGAACTTGTATGACCAAGATCATATATATAAGACGATATAACAAAAAAATCAGATAAAATAAAATCCTAATTGTACGAAATTCTTTGATAAAAAATAAATAACTGTTAATAATTAAGCAATGACAATAAATTCACATAATTTATGAACTGTTATGAACTTTATATGATCAAAAAATAAAATGTATACTAAGTTGCATACTTTTAGCGCACCAACAACATAAACATGATAAACATGATTCGTTTTTTGATTTAAAATTTAAAAAACGAAACATTTTAATTTTATTCCTTATAACGAAAACTAATTGTTAAATCAATAATCCCAACTGACAGATATGTTAATATTATATTACCACGTGAATGTTTGTATTGTACAATCCGCCATTTTAACGTCGACTACTTCACACATAAACCGAATTTAATCAAAAAATACTAAAATACTTACCCCTTTTATCGTTGACAAACCCCAAAACGCAAAAACCATGCCCAAAATGGTTGAACCAGACGAAGAAACTGCAGAAATGCAAGCACTCTTCAAAAAATCTCACCCTTTGTACGATTTATCAAACGTGAAAGACGACGAAAGTTTCAACCGCATTTTAATGACTGCTGATCCTAGCAGGAAACTAGGAACTGCTAAACCTGGATCAGCAATGAGATTGGGAACATCTTCAGGGGTAATATTTAAATTTTCAAAATCTATAAAATAACCTAAAAATGTTCAAAATAGTTTCAGCGACAAAACACAGCAATGGTTGTACCTGGCTCAGCATTTCGTCCTGGAACACAATTCCGTCCCCCAACAGGATACGAAGGAGTAAACCGACCAATGACAGCAGTCCGTGGTGCGGGCTACACCTCCCAAAAGCAAATGTTCGACCCCCTAAACCAGGCCGCCACCATTACACCAGCATTAGAAACTTTGAAAGACGACAGCCCGGAGGAAAAAGTCCGAGTGTCAGAATTAAAAATCATGCAACTAGTTGAAGAGTCCTGCATTGCTAACGCCGAAGGCAATACGCGTAAAGCGCTAAGTAAAGCTAAAGAAGCTTCCAATAAAGAAAGAAGCTTAATACGCATGCAGGAACAAGCAGGGCTTGGTGAACACCACAATATGGATCTTACTTACTCAGTGCTTTTTACTTTAGCCAATCAATACGCTGTGAATGAATTATATACAGAAGCGTTAAACACTTACCAGCTAATAACGAAAAACCGAATGTTTTCGAATGCACACCGACTTAAAGTTAACATGGGAAATATTTTATTCAAACAGGAACATTTTCACAAAGCTATTAAAATGTACCGTATGGCTTTGGATCAAGTACCTTCAAGTCATAAGAATTTAAGGTATGCAACACAAACGACATTTAATCACTATAACCACAGAAATATACTTTAAAGCAAAACAAACTTTTTGCAGAATAAAAATAATGCATAATATCGCGATGGTTTTCATCAAAATGGCGCAATATGAAGAAGCCATTACAAGTTTAGAGTATATAATGAGTGAACAACCTAACCACCGTGCTGGGTTGCACTTAGTATTGTGCTGCAGAGCCTTAGAAGACAAGGAAAGAATGCGCAGTGCATTCTCTATTCTATTAGCTGTTCCTCTAGAACTTGAAGATGAAGAAAAATACAGTTCTGACCAAGATAATCCCGAAGATATTTTAATAGCATCTGCAATCCGTAATGATGATTTGCATATACACGAAATGAAACGACGCACTGATGCGGAATATTGTATTTTAACTTCAGCGAAAACTATTGCCCCATTAATTGAAGATACCTTCAGTGCAGGTAATTTTCTGACTAAAAACTAACTAACTACATAACCAAACTTTAAACTAACATAACCTCAAATAAATTTTAGGTTATGATTGGTGTGTGGAAACAATTAAAAGCTCTGAATACGCGCGTCTTGCCGGTGAATTAGAAATAAACAAAGCCGTAATGTTTCTCAAGCAAGGGCAATTGAACAACGCGATTGACACTTTGAAAGCTTTCGATAAAGAATCGAACATTGCAACGAGTGCAGCTACAAACCTGAGTTTCATTTATTACTTACAAGGCGACTACGACAACGCCGAAAAGTATGGCGAAATTGTTAAACATTCCGACGGCTACAATGCTGGTGGGTTTGTTAATCTTGGCGCATGCGCATTAGCGCGCAATAACTTGGAAGAAGCACGCAATTATTTCGTCAACGCTTTGGACTGTGATCCATCAAGCGTTGAGGCTTTATACAATTTAGGCCTTGTGTTAAAACAACAAGGAAATAATGAAGAAGCATTAGAATGTTTCCAGAAATTTACCGGATCATTAGCGTTATTACCGGAAATTACTTACCAAATTGGTTGTTTACTGGAACGTTTAGGTGACAGTGAAGCAGCAGCGGAGTCTTTTCAACAATTATTAGGTCTTGTTCCTTCTGATGCTAAAGTTCTTCAAAAATTGGGCGAGATTTACGACCACGATGGGGATAAACAACAAGCACATCATTATCACGTTGATGTAACTATTAAATTTCACTGAATTCATTAATTTTGTATTTAAATTTAATTTTAGTCGTATAGATTTTACCCCGCACAATTATCAGTCATCGATTGGTTGGGTTCTTACTACATAGAGATGCAAGTCGTCGAAAAAGCTTTAAAATATTTCGAAAAAGCCGCCATTATGCAACCCAACAATCCAAAATGGCTGATGATGGTCGCAGGCTGTCACCGCCGCAGTGGCAACTTACACAAAGCTTTAACATTGTATCAAGATATTCATAAACAATTCCCTGACAATGTGGAATGTTTACAATTCTTGGTACGTTTGTGCAGCGATTTGGGTTTGCGCGAAGCGCAAGAATATGCGTTGGAATTGAAGAAAATCGAAAAATCGCGAGAAGTTCGTGAACGTGTCGGAAGTTCACGACCAGGTTCACGTCGTTCAAACAGCGGATTGTCGTCTAGAGCCGGATCTGGCTTTGCATCAGTACCGGAAAACGCTGTGATGACCCCCATTGGGTCTGGACACAAATCTTTGCGCAGTTCGAAATTAATTAACATGCATTACAGTGCTGGAAGTGGTGATTCTGGTTTTGCACCAGGTCCACAAGGTACAGCACTACGTAAAATCTAACCATAATTTTTATACTAAATTAAAAATGTTTCCAGATTTTTCTTATAGCGACCCATTGGGACCCATGCCTATACGACCTCGAACAGGCGCCGGTAAACCCGTGGATTTCGATGACTTTGGTGACGAGCCAATCGGCGATGATTTATTACCCGAATGAAATAAGCGCACGCACATACCATAAATATTATCACTGAATGTTAATAACTGTACTTACTTAAATTAATAATACAAAATTCAATTGTTTAACTTTATAGTGAAATCACAGTGAATATTTAATTATTAAAACTAACTAATAACGAAATATTTTGTTAATCTGTATACCGACCTAAAACAATAGCGCGTAGCAATGGGGCGACGTCCTTTGGATCTTGCAGTACGTCCACTAGCATTTTTTCAATGTTGCGCATTATAGCCACTTTTTGATATCCTTTTAACGGATACGTCACTGAACCATTTGGTTTTGCCTTAAAATTAAATTTAACAAAATTTTAAACTAAAAACACCACAATGAAGCAATTGACTGACAAAAACAAAAATTGTTTAGATTTGTTTCGTTATAATCACCACTGGTGGCGCTGCTAATACGCGCTGTCATTTTACAAAATCTAAACAATTTTTAACATAACCTCCCAAAACTAATAATTAAAACAAAAAAAAACCTACCTTATACCAAAAATTAATAGTAACAGTAGGTCCACAATGCAACAATGACTCAATATGGTGCCACCAATAAATAGGAATATACAAAACATCCCCAGGACCAATCACTGTCTCCCATCCTTCAAGTTCTTTAAACTTAGGAAACTGAACATGATCAGGTTTATCAAAATCAACCATACTTTGCCTGTCATGTGGATGAAACACAGGGTGTGGATATAAACACTCAAACTGTTCAGGTGAAAACAAAATACATCGCTTATGACCATGAACTTGAGCAAACAAATTCTGTTGTTCATCATAATGACATGGTGAGACATTACCCTCTGTACCAACTAATAAAAGATTGGAAGTCAAAGCACCCCAATTGTGCTTGCTTTGTATGGCAGTGCAAAATGTCCAGTCAAAGTTTAAAAAATCTCTCACTATTTCAGGCCCAAGACTATTAGTTAATGATTCTTGTAAATATAACCTAACATAACCCCAAAAACAATTAAACAATTTATAATCAAAACAAGACCATAAAACCCCTACCTTCCTTTACTACCATCCCAATTTCCACTCTCCAATTGCTTCATAAACTCTGAAAATTTCATGCTTAACTTTTGTGTTGGAGGTGTAAACTCCCCGTCGTTTAAATTGGGTATCTTTTTCTCATCGTAATACTTAAATTTATGATTATTTGATTGGAATACTGTTAAATTTGAATCACCTATGTTTTGTTGTAAATATTTTAAGTCCCATTTTAAAGCTGAGGCAGCTAATTTTGATCCTGTAATTACTACAGGTTTCTAAAAATTTTAATTAATATTATTTTTAGTTGTAATTTGATCACTATCAATGTTTTTTGTTACATTTTCACTGAGATACTCATGAATTTTAGGATCATTACACTCCAGTCTTGGTATTTGTTCTAATTGTAAGTCATAATGACGTAAATGGCTCGGATCCCATGATTTATTGTAATTTGCCATTATTTTATTTATAAATAAACACTATTCTATTTCAAGTAACTTGGTAATGTTCAGTAAAGTCTAATTACTCGTCAAAAATCACTCAAAACAAAACAGAACCGACTTGTAAAAACTTCTAACCTAAAAACTTACTTTTACACAAATATACCGGGTGTTGACATTACAATTGGACAAAATCTAATTAAAAAATATCAAGACTAAATAGAGTAATACATTAAAACTAATAGTAAATACCGATTATTGTTTTTTATCGTTTTATGAAAAAAAAAACAGCAAAAAACTAAAAATTTTAGTGATTTACTACGTTTTTTCTTATAAATTTGGAACAAACTGTATAAAAATGTTATAGAGGTTATCAATAGAACTGCCGAGAATTTTAGAGATTAAAGTTGTGTTCTACAACGATTAAAAAGAACTACAAAACGTGTAATTTCGCAGTAAATTGTAATAATTCGCGTAAAGTTAAAATAACCCATATGTTAAGCTAAAATTATATTTTTAGCATTAAAATGTTTAGCAAAACATCGATATAACCTCGAAATTTCTCAAAAATTGTGTACATACTTAAATTACTAATGGAAGGTAAAAAACTACACTGAATGATTAACTCCTGAATTCATGAACTAATTTTTTTTATAAATTTTAGGAACTCTATTAATTGAAGTTGGTATTTTAATCTTCCTCATCATTCTAGTCAGGGTGTTCTACCTCATACATAAAATAACAACAGGAAACACAAAAATATATCCCAAACGCACTAAACCAGCCAAAACTTTAATATGCATAGGATCAGGTGGCCACACAACCGAAATGATCACTTTATTGGAATCACTCATCTTCACAAAATACACATCTAGATATTATGTTATGGCTGCCAGTGATTCAACCAGTCACAAAAAAGTTGCAAACTTTGAAGATAATTTACCCTTTGTTGAGGGAGAGTATTTTATCAAAAAAATACCAAGAAGTAGACATGTACATCAAAGTTATTTTACATCATTTTTTACAACTATTTATGCTACTTTGTACTCAGTACCATTACTAATTCGGATGAAACCTGATCTGATTTTGTGTAATGGACCTGGAATATGCATTCCAATTTGTGTGGTGGCATTTTTATTGAAATGTGCGTTTTTTTGCGACACGAAAATTGTGTTCATTGAAAGTTATTGTAGAACTCAGACATTTTCCTTGACTGGGAAGATTTTAATTTATTTGGCTGATAATATTTTGGTGCAATGGCCGTCTTTGAAGCGGAAATCAAAGAGGGCTGATTATATAGGACAATTGATGTAATTGAAATTGTAAAAATACTTAATGTAATATGACTAATTATTTATGTAATGAACATTTAAGTGGAAATTTCTATGTGTATTTTTGTATTTTTTATTATGTGAACATTTTTTTATGATTTTCCATCAATGTGCTCATATACATGTGAAATAAACTGATATGAATATATGTAATTAATTTTTAATTACTTACTGCTTGATTTGATGAGAAAATATAGAAGAAAATCTTGAAATGTTGGACTAACAACGACGACTTGATGTGGAAATTAAAACAAAACTTGTTTAGATGAAGTTACGTCTTCTACCGCTAGAGGCGCAGGCAACAGCTTGTGTCACAATAAGAACTTCTATAAAAATCGAGCTTACTTTTAACTTGTAAACCATTTTCACCAAAAATTAACTTCGTATTACTTCATTCACAACAAACTATAATTATTTAATGTTAAATGAAAACTCATCGTTTCGTTTTTAATGATTTTCTTTAAGTATAGGCAACCCAAAACACGTAAAAAGTCACTCGATAATTATAACCTCATCATCAGCTGCAGGTTTAACATTGGGTGAATTAACACTACCAGGTTTTACCTTCTTCTCACCAGATTTTTTGAGTACACTCATGGAAATTGGCATGCTGCCAGCTTGCTGTTTCGGTTTATTTGAACTGGAACTTTGTTGGGATGGTGGTTTGGAGATTTTCTGTTGAACCTATACAAGGATTAGAAGTTAAACTCGAACAAAACAAATAAACAGAAAACAAATCATACTTGACTAATTGATAATCCAGACTCAAGTAAATAATTGGGAATGACACTCTGGTAATTTTTTAAGTCAGCAGGTGTTGGAAACATTGGATAGGGCAATCCTGTTGCAGCCGCTGAAAAATCTAAACTTTTAGCAGCCTGCTTCTGTTGTTTTTGTTTGTCAGCTAACTTTTCCTGCAAAGTTTTTCCAGGACTAGAAGACGAAGTTGGATGAATCGTGGGAGATGAGGCTGTAGGCGAGCCAGAAGGAACTTTCGTCATCGACGAAGCCGCGATTGGAGTTATTGAAATGCCAGGTCGATCTTTCATCAACGCATTCGACGTCGCGCCACTCGCCGCTGTCGAATGAGCTGGGGGAATCCCCGACATTCCCATACCTGAACTCTTCGAAGCTGTTTTGTGCTGTTTACGTTTAACATCCGTACTAACCGGGTATTTAAAGTTAATATTTTGCAATGCACTTGCAGTACTAACGGACGTAGTACTGCAACTGGGCAATGGCAATTTATGTGTTTGTTTAACTTTGGGTTTCGACGTGGAAGTTTTTGTATTTTTTTGCGCTTGCTGACTTAAAGCAGCCAATTGCATGAATTGATCCGTACTTCTACCTAACATTTGTGTGGAGTTGGAAAGAGACATTTGGCTTCCTAACGTATCCAGCGTTTGTTTGAGTAAAGTCGGACTCATTTGACTAAATGCTTGTGTTAATTGATTTGACGAACTCATGCCACCTGTTAACTGAGCCATACTTTGCAACAGAGACGCGTTTAGCAACTGATTGGACGCTGTGGTGGTTGTTGTGGGGTTTAACAACGCACTGGCCGCTGCTGCCGCTGCCGTGGAAG